>JAABNY020000111.1:247656-261409 GCA_015164015.2 Brevimyrus niger | reverse complement strand
ACGAATCCTACCACTGATCATATAGGAATCAGAATGATTTCCTGAACTGCAACAGGACAGTGGCTAGACAAACAGCAAAGGAACAGAAGCCATAATCCAGATGACTGCAGACGCTACTCTTGGACCCTTATGCAATGCTCCCATCCTAAAGTTGTTTGAAATGTGCACAACAGTGGTATATAACAGGTCAGTGCTTTGTGTAAATGGGATGTACAATTTTAGCAACAGGAAAGAGAATCATAGAGGCAAATGTCTAACACACCTTCTTTAGTGCACCTGTAAATTTTTTAATTCTTCTTTATTGAATAAGCCATGTGAGCTTCAGAAGGGATTTATAATCACAGGGTTCTAACACACCCAAGTTGCCCAACAGATCCACAAAGCGCTGAAGCAACTCTTAAGTGTAATCACAAAGCCCAAAAACTAAATTTAAGGAAATCACATAATCAAATTCCACTTGTTATTTAATCCCAGAGAGAAAATGTAATGGAGTATATTGTATTTCAAAGTTCAGAGTACTGCCAAATTTTCCAAGAAGTACCTAAATACAGATACAGTTGACCCTCCAAAATCAAAACTTTCCCATCGCAATTTTGGCATCAAATCAAATGGGAATTTTTTGGGAGTTCTGCAAAATCTGCAGGCAACACCCAAAGGCCAGCAGAAACAAATTTGAGTAACTCACGATTGCATAAAATGTGTACAGTGTTGTTTCGAAGGACACCATGGGTGTGTCTGAAATCGCGCACTTGCGTCAGTGCACTGAGGTGTAGCGCGCGTAGTGCGCACTTCCTTCTGTAGTGCACACTACCGTGGGTAAGTGCTGTCCTAAATGGAACAGTAACGTTTTGCATTTACCGGAAATGACAGACTAGCATTTCATTGCAAATCTGGAGGTACAATAACAACGAGTAAGTAACATTTACAAACGTCAACATAGAACAATTATAACATGTCTACCATATCTCTGAACGTCTAACCAGCTAAAAAACTACCAATATTTACACGTGCAAACTCTAAGTCGATATAATTCATAAAACCCTAACCATAAATCAAACAAATTATCTATAACTGTCGTCAGAGAGTGACAGGCTACACACCGCAGTATACATCAATAAAATAATTTAATTAAAGTTACTCTACTTGGGCTTGCATGTCAGTGTTGTCCTCCATTACTGAACTCTAAAAACTTGCCGAAAGTCCCTCCCCTTCTGCTACGTAGTCAAAATGGTGTCAGTTTAGTGCGAGTAGTATCCATCATTCTGCACTGAGTTTTCTGGCCGTTTTCAGTGCACCATCCGGGTACTTTCAGTGCACTGAATTTTAGCTTGGTTATCAGTGTGAATGCACTACGGCCTAAAATCACACACTAAAAGTGAGCAAGTTTGCGATTGCGGACACACCCCAGGAGTGTTTATGGCAGACTTATGTGATATCTCACGGTGATCTGTGTGTCTTGTGTTTCATTTGCTTCACTCGCCAAGGGGATCAAGGGCACCAAACAATTTGACAGTTTTTGCAGATCACGGGGGGCCTGGACCCCTAACCCCCATGATATGGCAGGGTTGACTGGGTAACTTGTGTTGTCAAATATTAAAAAGGTAAGCCTACAGAAACTCAATCTCAGAATCTAGCACGAATGAAAAATGCCTGATAACCATATGCATCTTCCATGATTTTTAAAGACCGTTTCTCTTTTTCCTGAATAGACACAAGAGGGCACTGCTGAGATTCCACAAACTGTAGAAAAACACTAGTCTAAACCGAATCAGTCGACGGAGATCACTGGAACTTAGCTCAATTTGAGGCCAGATGGAGTTACGCACAAAATTACACATTCTAAAATCACTTTGTTTGCGAGGGATGTTAGTCTACCCTTTTCAGGAGGTAGCCTTGTACTCTATACAAGGGCTGTTTCCAGAAGAAAATACAGGCAGGTGTATCACCATCACAGAAAATTTACTCTGCAGTCTTCCACCAAACAGCAAGTTCCAATTCAATTGTTAAATAAGTTAAATAATTGTTAAATAAACAGTAGACTTCCATGTTCCATGAGCCTACAGATATTAAAAAAAAAAAAACATTGAATGACAAAGACATTAAATGTTTCCCCAAGCCCTAAAAGGACTTAAATGATTTTATACATCTCTGCTTTGCACTCAGGAGCAGCTCATGAGAAAAGTTGGTGCCACTCTGCCTCTAATGCAAGCACAAAGCAAAGGGAAATGGAAACAGCAGTATTTTGTCTGCGTGTGGTTAAGTTGGCTTAGATGAGTACTGCAGATTCACAACAGCTTCCTGTCTCGCATACCAATTAAAACAATGCAGGACTACCTGCTGACAGAAATCCAAGGCACAAGATGGAAAGACAGGACAACGACCCAGGTTACACTTAAGAAGCCTGCTCGTCTTCAAAATGATTCATGATGAGCCCTTGCGAACGAGAGGAAAGACTGGTGGGACAGCCATGTGCTGTGCTGTTAAGAGAAACTGCATATTCTGTACAGCCATTGATGTAATGAGGGCACATTAACCAAAGAAACATGGATCCACCCAGTAGCAAATAACCACCCAACCCTTTCTGGAAAGTTATTTTGTCCAAAAAAAGTTACAGCACCAATCCTTCCTAATAACTCATAAATACTCAGAAGTGACAAAAGCACTCTACCCAACCCTGATGGGGTTTGATTTAGCTCACACACATTTAAATTTGGGAACAAAACATATTACACAGTTGCAATCTTCTCAATTCCCTTATGATCTCAGCAATGTTGAAGCATATTCAACCTGCACTTCAACAACTTCTGCAGAGGCACTAAGCACAACAGCTTGCGTTCCTTATTTAATCAGGGCTTTGATAGACATGTTAACTCCTGATAATGACCTGTTAGCTGAACCGGTGGACCCCCTTTAGGGGATTAACATCACTTACTTGTAGTCCCCTTGTAGTCTGCCATTCAAAGAAATTCTCACCAATCACAACATACCAACGTGCAAGGCTTCATAAAGTTTCACACTGAATATTCGATTTCCAAGCTGCAAGGAACCTGATCAGCTAAAGAACTTCTGGTCACCACTGAACAACTTTCATCCTGCTCACATGTTGCATGAATGCCAGAAGTGGCATAACAATATCATCATCAACCCCATGCCATGTTTTAATAACGCAAACTGTAGAAATACAACAAAAGAGCATTACCTTATCTGGTAAACTGGTCCTCGTTTATATCATTCGCTCACGCCGTCTTACTGCAAAAAACAATAATAATAAAGTTATTCCACTGCAACAGCATTACACACTAGTGCACATTAAATTGTTAATTCAGTCATTACCGCTTGGAATAATTTATAACCTGGAATGCATCCACCAGAATGTGCTGTTCCTCTGACTTCCTTCCCTCCGGGTTAAACACATTGCTAAATTATTCAATGCCGTGTAAGTGATATCGCTGTCCTTGCCGACAAAAGATGATTAAAAACACGTCCTCTTTAGGCTATGTTGAGCCTACCCACATACCAAATATCAAATGACTGTCGGGGCTACTGAACAGAAGTTAATGGTTACAAAACACAAGTGGTTTTCAAAAGTCACAGGTTGTAATCAATTTTCTAGTGCGATTTCCCACAAACATAAAATGTGTCAGATACCATGATTTACAGTTGTCATCAATAGTGTTGGATATCTCAAAAGGAACAGAAAGGCTAGATTTGCTGCAGTCTTTCTGCATGTTTTCTGGTTCCAAACTTATCAAAACGAAATAATAAAGGTTATAAAAAAAAGTAATGACAGCCACTGCATTACAGACAAAAGCGGATTATCAAGGAAGTTCTCAAAGCTATATTTGCCGATACAATGATGCCACCAATCACTAGGCAAGCAAGCCACAGCTACAGGATTTCAGCTCCATTCTGAAATAGACTATTATAAATGAAGGTGATACAGGGATATGCTAGCTCAACTAAAGCAAAGATTGATTAAAACGCTGCAGGTTGAGCTGAACAGACAAGCTGCACAAACTGATCAAGTGTTAACAACAACTTCTGACAAGCAGCAAGACAGTCCATGTTGGTATTTCTGTTCAAGCAGGGCTACAAGACAATTCCTTATTGTTGCTGCTGCTCAGACATAATTTCCAAAGCCATCTTCACCCCTTCAATTTATGTAACTGGATGTAACTCTCAGGTAGGTATCTTCTCAAAATTCTCTGTGGAAATTTTATCACCAGTGATACACGAGATAAAATCCTTATGACACCAAAAAGCATGATGGGACATGCAATTCTTTTTAGTGTTTTAATACAAAGCATTCTGGTGTTTCCAACACAGACTAATCTTTTCAGTATAATATAAAACAGTCCTCCACTCCCCCCCCCCTTCACTCACAATTTATAAACGCAGAAGTGCCGTACTCTCACGATAGCACACGTGACACCAAAGCACACCACAGAACAAGAAAGGCGGCAAACGGATTTTGTGGCAACCAACCTACAAGAACACTGCTACTGGGGCACCTTCCTTATATGGAATTGTCCCTCTCAATTGGGTGACACTGATGGGATAAACCCTTGGGTGCCCTCACGTGCCATTGGTTCCAACATCGGGCGACAGACATTAGCATGCGTCACATGCTGAGCAACTGATTTTGTGGAATAAACGGTTTTTGGTTAATAATCTAGTCAGCACTGAAGCAAAACATTTCAGTTATTAAAACCAAGTATTTTCTGCTAGTTGCCTCATATCACATTACCTCTATACAAGTAATGGTCTGATTTGGATGCATGTTGGTACATGTGCACACCAAGGATGGGTATGTAAATGATTCAATTTGCAAGAAGCTGGAACGTCCAGCCACCAGAGACAGAGGGCGTCTCGCAGACAGCATTACGAGCTCTTGACAGTTTGATAGGGGTCACATTGTGGGTTTGCATGAAGCCGGGCGGTCGTTTCGTGCAACTGCCTGCCATGTGAGGCATGCAGATGTCACAGTCATCCGATGTTGGAACCAATGGGCACGTGAGGGCACCCACACACGTCATGAAGGTTCTGGTCGCCCAAGACAAGACCACACCAAGGGAGGATCGTCGTACTGTGCGCCAAGCATTACAAAACCCCATGACATCTGCGGCTGCCTTCCGGACACAGGTATTAGACTCTCTACAATACCCCGTGTCATCCTGCACTCGACGACTGGCATCAGCCGGACTACGGCTTCACCGTCTCATGAGTAGGCCGTTAACACCAGCGCAGAGACGGCAGCGTTTGGAGGGGTGCCGTAACAGGGAGGCATAGACTGATGACGAGTGGCGTCCTACCATGTTCATTGGTGCTGCATTACCATGGATGACTGTCATGTGCTTGTACGGCGAGGGGAGAGGACTAATGCTAGCAATGCTGTGGAGAGACACACCGGCGTTACTCCTGGCATCACGGTGTGAGGAGCCATAGAGTGTGATTTCAGGGCATCTCTGGTAGTGATTCAGGGGACTCTGACAGCACAGCGCTACGTCAGTGACATCCTGCGTCCACATGCCTCCTGAGACAGCACCCTGGAACAGTCTTTCAACAAGACGACGCCCGTCCACACACAGCATCCGCGTCTATAGCCCCAGTCCTGGAGGGCCAGAGCCCTGCACACTTTCGGGTTTCCCCGCATTTAACACACCTGATTCAACTCCTTGTGCTAATTACCACACAGCTCTTGAGCCGAATCATTTATGGTGGAAAAGGGAAAGAACCAACCTCTACCGGGCTCTGGCCTCCAGGACTGCAGTTGGGCACTCCTGGTCATGTTGAGGTCCTCCTGTGGCCACCTAGGCCCCCTGACCTTTCCCCAATCCAACATGCATGGGAACAGCTCAGACATCAACTCAGACCCAATGCCAATCTGCAGGACCTTGAGGGCCAGTTACAACAGCTGTCGGCGGAATTGCCGCAGGAGAAGATATAACGGCTGTATGACTCCCTGCCTCACCTTAACGCCGCAGGTATCCAGGCCCGAGGGCATGTCACAACCTACTAACATGGGACCAGCAGTGCACCCATACTGCCCATACTGATTCGTTTAATCAGATATCATAATCATTGCAATAGTCACATGACCTTTCACCACATACAGATTCATCTCAGTCCCACCACTCCGCCTGGGTTTTTGTCACTGAGTGTATATTAAAACCACACAGTAACTCACCTACCTGCTAAAACAAGGATCACCACAACCGCAGCACTCCCCGTGATGAAAGCAGATGGAATAAGGCAAAGACAATAACTTTAGTCTCATTTACTCTTCATTTTAATTATTTGCCACTGCCTCCACCAGCTCACAAATTAAATCTTTAACGGAGGGGCAATAAAATGCATCAAAAGTACAATACTGAAGTTCATACACAAACTACTTAGAGAAGCTGTTAATCCGCAGATTATGTCACCTGACCAAGTGCACCTGGTGTAACAGACTGGTTGACAATGGGTTTGGTGGGGGTGGGAGACTGGCCAACCTAGTTCTGTTTCTGTAAACACAACCACCTTATGAATAGCTGGTGGTTTCTATGGCAACAAGAGGCCTTCTCGTTTAAAGTTTAACATTAAGTATGGGAGGGCTGTCAAGCACATTTTTACAAGGGTGAGCAAATTTCTTTAAATTACTTGCTTTTGCTTGGCTGGTATAGCCATGTTAAACTTACGGACATCTACGGATGTCTATTACTAGACATCTTTGCAGAAAGGCAAGCTCTAATTTTAATGCCTCAAGTACAGTTTCAAATGAGGCCGATATGAGACCTTTCCATTGGCCTCTCACTATACCAGATGACACTCTGCAAGTTGTATATCAGGGTCACCCTACATATGCAAAATCTGTCAGTTATCTTTAGAGAACTCTCAGTAATGACATCATATCAGAGTAACTTCTGCTTAAAACATGTAATAAGTCACCTCAAGCATAACTAAAGGTCGAAACACAGCTTTCATTTGCTTGAGGTAGTAAAAAGCTCCAGATAGATGGTGACAAACAAACCTGAGACTGCCAAACAATGGGCCACATTGAAAACCTGTGAGTAGCTGCCCATTTAACTAGCCTTTCAGAGCGCTCAAACGGCTCTGTGTATTGTCCAGGTCATTTACATTCCAGAACATAGTTATTGTTCAGGGCAGGTCTGGGTTTTTTTTTTTTTTTTTTGAGGGGGGGGGGCAGCCAGCAGTTGCCTCTAGAACAGATGGGGTGCATAAAGACTGACTGCCCATCTCCAAGTGGAGAAGGTTATGGGCTCCATCATGAAGTTGTGTTGAATCCCAGTGTATTCTTATTATAAAGCGACCCTCATTAGTTTCAATGATTGATACAGACAGCAAATTATTTCTCCTTTGTCTGGAAGTGCCACGTTTCTGGTGCTTTTCCTTTTAAAGAGAGATGGGCTGATCCACATTTTTTCAGTTCCGATCTGATTCCAATACAGAACTGCTGATACCAATACAGTTTCCGATACAAGAGCTCTTTGTACTTCAAAATTTTAATATAAACATATTATACATTAATATTTTAAAACTAGTATATACGGATGGAAAAAAATGTATGCCAAAATATCTTTATGCTAGAAACATGCATATCATACTGTTCCCCCTCGTTTGTACATCTTGATTTAAGTGTTTTTGAGAAATTTGCTGTAAAATCTTTACTGTGAACACAGGCCCTCATGTATCACAAGCTGCAGCGAGTGTGCAAAGCAGCCCAAGCTAGACTCTCAAATCATACATTGCTTTGTTCATATTACTCTCATTGTCTCGCACAATTGCGTGTGCTTTGTTTAGTGGAATTTTCCACTAAATGCTACTCTCACTGCAAATTGCTGTGCTACTAGTTGCAGTTAAAAGCGTAAAATACCTCCAGATCATGACATACACTCTTATCTGATGTTCCCCCTAATGTGAAGGGCATGACGTCACAGCAGGCAAAAGTGAGGGGCAGCGTTAGCGTTCAGCTTGAATGCCGCAAAACACACATCTAAAATGTGAAAGAGCTGTTGTGCGATTGATTGTGCAAATATACTATATATACATGAAATAGGTGCTCTCTTTTTAGAGATTGCCAAAACCTAAATAAGTATGTATCGGTCGTGGATCAGTCATGTATGGCAGATACACAATCCGTCAAATAGGTCTGGATGGGCGCCAATACAGATCCGAATATTGGATCAGTGCATCTCTAATTTTAAGAAACCAAAGCACTGTACCCTGGGAATAGGTGGTAAACTTGGACCCTAGGTCAGACAACAGGGTATCTAATAAAACTCCAAAGCAATGGTTAAAAAAAAAAAAAAAAACTTAACACAAATAATAGATACATTTTGTAACAACGCACACAAAATTTTACATTGCTGTAAACTTTAAAACCATTGTAATGCTCATCAGGTCCAACAGAGGATTCAGACTCACAAATTACAATCCAGAAATTATCCGCAAAATTATCTGGACTCACTGCTCACTTATAATTGCATGGCCAAACACCTCCAGCCTATCACTGCTTCACATGCTATAATTGCACGACTTCAACACAATCATCAAAGTTGTTCATACCACAATCATATGCCTAATCACCTATGACAATAAAATGACCTACAGTAAGGAAGTCACCATGGGACTGCAGTCCATTGCAATGCATGAAAGAATGGTTCCATAAGTGGCAAGCCTGGCAACATTGTCAAAATGTAATGATGCTTTTAATTTTGCAGGAGGGAGTCTCTTGTCCACGCAGCTGTACTGTATGATACAAGTATACAGGATTGTTGTGCAACAGCCTTGGGTGGTGAATATGGATTTAAGTCGATTTTATATTTGAGGTTTTAAAGTCTTCCCTTGGGATGCAGACCTTATGGCTATGAGGTGCACTCTACGATGGAGCGAACCAGTTAAATATTAACCACAAACTACTGCAGAAGCAGTCATCTTCATTCACATCCGAGGCAAAGAAACACAGGACAATAAAAATGATACCGAAGATATCTTAGGGTAGTACATCTGATGGGCAGCATACATATCTGAACAAGGCAGCCCATTTTAATCTTGGTGAAATAAGACTATTCCTAGCACATGACAAAGTACCTAGCAAGGGACTTGATGCACCTTTGATGAGAAATATGAAACATGTGCATATGTGGTAGGATCTTGACAAACACCACCAAAAGGCCAATCTGATTGTTCATCTGAGGCTCACTAGCAGAGCCTTGCACACTGATAGCATATACTAGAATTTGGTGATCAGTGGTCATTGTTAACACACCACAGCACACAGTGCGCAACAACAAAATGTGTCCTCTATATTTAACACATATGTGACTTTCGTGACATAGCAGGGGGCAGCCAATTCAGCACCCGGGGAGCAGTGCTTGGGGACAGTACCTTGCTCAGGGTTCCTCAGTACTAGTACTTGTACTCAGTACTAGTGCAACGTTTCCCCAACTCAGTCCTCAGGGAACCCTGGACAGTCCATGTTTTTGCTCCCTCTCAGCTCCCAGCACACCTGGGACAATCAGGAACACTGAATATCTGGTACAGGTGTGCTGTGAGCTGGGAGGGAGCAAAAACATGGACTGTCCAGGATTCCCTGAGGACTGGGTTGGGAAACACTGAATTAGCGGATTGATTAGCTCCGGTGTGTCCAGTCAATGCCTAGAAATTGAACCCAGGACACGCATCGCATCAAGGTCCTCTCTAAAGCAGGGGGCGGGCAGCTGTCACTACAATCAAAAAATTAACACACATTCAGTTATTGAAAACAAGTACAGAATATAAACTGATGCTTTTCCCAAAAAATATTTTTTCTATTAAATAATTACCATTTAATTCTAACCATAAAATAAAGAATCTTTTTACAAGAGCAGCCTGTGCAAAAAGGCCTGCATGAACATTGTCCGATTGCCTCACGCTTACTGGTAGTAATTTTACAGAGAATGAGAGGGGGGAAAACAGCCTAATGCGGTTTTTACGGAGACAAAAAAGCTGCTGTTAGCCAGATAGTTTGTTCTCTTTATTCAAAATAAATTATTCCTGAAAGAGCAAAGCCTGAGCTAAACCCTCCACTTACAGGACACCGGTTTGAAGCAATTTATATTTTAGAGAAGCACAGAGGCCATTGTGAATCACAGTGGCTCTGAAGCATGTTACTTCACAGCTCAAATATGCACAACATACGAAAGAGCCACGTTGTGTGGCTCAAGTTTGTCACCCTGGGGAAACGCTTTGGTTGTGAAAGAGCACAAGTTCAGGGGCAGGCCAAGAGCAAGGCCGACCCTGGCATGGTGACCAAAACGCAACCTCAGTGGTACTCCATGTTAACAACACACAGGCTGTTTCGTAACCAGCCCTCCATAAAAGCATTATGAGTTACCTAAATGTTCCATTTGGTTAATGTGCATTCAATTCACACAGTATGCAAAACTCACAGCCAAACACAGTGACACAACATGTATATTTAAAAGACCTCACTAGAGGGATGCTGAAAATCACAACCGAGTGTTAAAAGCGGAATCCCTTCAACATTTCATGAAACTAGACAGTAATTGCATCCAGACAAATATATATCCCCAATATGGCCAAACTCCTAAATACTCTCCACCATCACTGGTCTGCCATTACACCAACCCACTCTCCCCAAAAACACTTGCTGGAACTTATTACTATTCCCAGTCATCACCACAAACAATTTTACCTCCTAGGGAAAAAGACCCCCTACAAATGTTATGAAGCTGGAAGTGGGAGTCAAAGCGGGGGCAGGCATGCAGTTAAAAAGAAAAAAAAATTAATAAAAAAAAAAATCCACATTCAGAATACTTGAATATGCAAGTGCTGGTATTCAGCGAAGGGCTTCTGTCCTCGTGCTCAGGCCCGCCGCCGGTGCCCGCGCTTCTGGCTGAAAGACTCCGCCCACATTCCACAATGGGCCTCAATAGTGCTTCTGTTCCAGGGACTCGAGGCCTCAGAAACACGCCAGCACAAAGGGGCCATGTGTGACTCTGCGAGTACGTGTGCATATCGTTTAAAAAGACTGTAAAACCAGGCCTGTGTCAACTCCACTATACCATGACCATTCTGGAGTTTCTAAGCTGACATGAGGAACGGGAGCCCATTTTCAGCTCAATCACAGTAAATAAAATAAAATGTTTCAAAGGCAGATTGTATTGTGTTATTCAACTGCCAGAGCAGGCTCAGGGGAACAGAAATTAATAATGGGTTGTTGACTGGAAATCATATACGAGGGAACAAAGGGCTACACTGTTAATTTCCACAACTACTGCACTGAAAAAGAACTGAGATGTTTTCATAGAGAGATTACTTTCACAACCATTTTTATAGCACCTTAAAAGAAGAACTGAGGTATTTTTCACATGATGACCTGTTGTTCTCTTTAAAGAAAGAAAGAAGAAGAAAAAAAGGGGGGGACTGTTCACATAAAAATGGGCTCTGTTTCACAGGCGTGGGTGCACAAGGCCTATGGTCGCACGGAGGATGACAGACGCACAAATGCCAGTGGGAACCCTTTTCAAACAATCTCACATCCAAAGCTGTGGTTCCGATGAAGGCATTAATGCCATGAGATGAAGAACCCTGCCTCCAGACAGATTCACTGCTTAAAGCCTGTACAGATATTAGAATAACAGTAACTTCAAAGAAAACTTTAGTGAATGCGTGAAATCTGGAAATCAGCCAAAGCTTTATAAATCATCACTACATAAAAGTCTGAAATGCTCAAGGCATTTCAATACTAAATATAACAAAGTATTTTATAACAGCATGTAATTTAAAATCTAAGAAATTAACAAATACCCACTGTACAAAACTCATTTACTACTCTATTAGCTAGAGATCCACCAATCCGATATTTGGACTGATATCGACGCCAATCCAGACCAATTTGATGTAACGGGCATCAGCCATACGTGACAGATCAAAAGACAGATTTAACACAAAATGGGCGCTACTTATACAACAGCTTTCTCATATTTTAGATATGTTTTTTGCAACATTCAATCTGAATGCTAACGCTGCCACTTACTTTATTTGCTAGTCATTGGGTGTGAGCACGGTGACTTCAGCCTGCAGCAACATCATGCGCAAACCCTCGGCAGTACGAAGAGCTTAAGAACATCAGATAAAAGGGTGATGATCTGGAAGTATTTCACGCTTTTAACAAGTAGCAGCACGGCGATTTGCAATCTTTGTAAAAACAAAAGGGGTGAGAGTAGCGTTTAGTGGAAAATCCCACTAAACAAACCGCACGCAATTGTGTGAAACAACACGAGTGCTATGAATAAAGCAATGGATGATTTGGGAGCTGCTAGGTTGGGCTGTTTTGCACACTCGCTACAGCTTGTGATTCACAAGGAGCCGCGATCACAGCAAAGTGTAAGTGACGCTGATGCCAGTGGGAGAAACATTTTGGGAACTTTTAGGCATTCACCTCTTACGTATATTCTTACGTATATTCAAACTGATCTAGTTCAAACTTAACTGAAACTAGTTTAAAAATATTCATAATGTAAAATTGATTTTTATTATAAGATCTTAATGTAAAAACAGCTATTGTATCGGAATCGGATCCAAACTAAAAAATGTCAATGGGCACATCCCTGCTATTGACCCTGACATTTCAGCACAAAAGATTTGCAGAGGCCAAAGACAAAAACACGAACCACAAAACAGGAAGCTCGCTGAATGATCTACAGGCAGAAATAAAAACAGGAGAAGTATGACATTAAAGAGGAGCAAGGCCGTTCACCATCTACGGACAATGTGCCTCATCTAATTTCTGTTTTTACCTCTACTAATAAACTCGTATGAATCTTGACTCAAGGGATGCCGATAACGCTGCAGGTTCAGTTCTGATTATGGACGCCTACCAGTCGAGGACAAGCTCAGATGCTGCTTAAAACCTCCCGAAATGAAAATTATTTCCACCTGAACAAGTAAAACTATTCGAGAAATGAGCACCAAACGGTGGCACCACACACCACATGTTAAAAAAGAAAAAAGAAATCAGGAAATGGGACTGACATTCCGATGGAACAGCTCTCCGGGGATTAGAACATCATCCTGATGGCTCTGGTTGGTGGCAGCAGCAAACACCATTATGTACTGGGGTCGGCTTTAGCCATCTGAGCTGTAAGGGCTCTCATCTGCCCCAGTTATCAGCTTGACTGGCAGGTCTACAGTTCTCCCACCAAATAACTTCACAATTTCACTTCTGTTCAGTGCAACTGATGATATGAGACAAACCCAGAGTCATTCTATATATCAGGAAAAAATGCTGCCAAGAATATTTAGGGCCCAAAACCAACAACATATTTCCATATAACAGACAGCACCCATATCTACTCAATCCCATTCACCTAACCAGTTTCAAAACATCACAGCTACCATCTTTGAGTCTTTGGTATTACTGTGGCTCAGTTTAAAAGACTGGATGGGAAATCCAGTTCCCTAGAGAACCTATCCCAGCTATGCGGAGAGGCAGATTCAATAATCATTACACTGAACTAATGCCTTAATAAGCCAAACTGCAGCGAGGCAGTTCTGGATGTGAAACTGATGCATGCTACTGTACTGTGATGCTACAACCAAACAGTATGCTGCAGAAACATCCATTTCATTTACTTGCCTAGGTTAAAAGCCATTTTCATACAATGCGCCATTAATGTTGGACTGTGACCCTGTACTGGTTAAGAAGCTATGGAAGAGAAATGAATGAATGAATGAATGAATGAAT
>JAABNY020000111.1:233608-247556 GCA_015164015.2 Brevimyrus niger | reverse complement strand
AATGAATGAATGAATGAATGAATGAATAACAAAACTCTGGAAAATACTTATCAGAAATTCACCATACATGTGCATTGTATACAACAGCACAACCTATAAATCAAATCAGGTTTTCTGCAAGGTTATTGCCTTTTGTAGGCAACTGTTGAGTGCTGCTGCTACCCAGCGTCTGTTCCGATGTGGCCTGAAAACATCACTGTCAGGCATCACATTTTTCTAATGTCACATCCTGTTATGCTACAGAAATCTGAGACCAGACAGAAAACCCTGAAAAAAAAAAACACTGCACACCCAGACTCATCATTAACTGAACCATGAAAAGCTATTTCCCACACACTCATACTAATCCTGAATTGCTTCCTACATAGTGTACATTTAAAATAAATGTAGTTGGTTTTTATTAGATCATGCCTTGTTTAGGTTTTCTAAAATGGCAAGTGCTAAACTAAAATAAAATCACTTTGTATATATCACCACTTCATAGTCAGTTTTCCTCAAACACAGGCCATAATGCATTTTTTTCTGTTGCTAAGAGGCCACAGAGTTTCTGACAACTAGTATAACAAGCTCTCACATACATTCACACACAAGATGTTTACACTACAAAGAAATTACATTCTTGTATTTCCTCAACTTTGCCTTTTTCCTCATGAAAACCAAAACCATGAGAAAATTCAAGAATGCTACATACAATGCATTATGCTAGATTCCGCGTGGAACTAGTTAAACACAAATGTTTACACGCATCACAACGGGACCAGCAAGCATCCCTGCATATCTTGGATACAGTTGGTCCATGTTTTTCACAAAAATATTTGTCTGACCAAGCAGGAGATAATTACAACTATACATCTGCAAGAAATCCCTAACTTTGTTGGTTACTGTTAAAACAAAAGAAAAAATGGACTGGGGAGGGGGGTTGTCAAAGGCTCAGCTGTTCTTGTAATTGCCTCCCCAGCCAAAGACAGCATTCCACAACAGAGGATCAACAACAGCATCTGACTTCTGAAACAGAACTTGGAACACGTGCAACCTACCAGCGATTGCAAAGGGTTATGCCCGTCTACATCATCCAAGCGACAATTAAAAAACAGGACGGACACACACACACTGTTCTGCCTGTCCTGAACCTGATGATGGGCCCCCAGGGTAACGTGTCGATCACGTTCCCAGGACTGGTAGGCCGCAGCCGTTCCCTGGCAGGGGGATTTGAGGGAAAGAACAGCTGCTCTGAACTAACCCTGGCAGCAGCAGCTACACAAATTCCTACGTGGATCGCCTGGATTACAGTACAAACTAAAACAAAAAACAAGAGATTTTACGACCAGTCACTGCTGCCCCGTTGATGATTATTTTGCGAAAGACTCTGACATTTAAACATACAAAGCATATAGGTGGGAGGGGACGGGGGGGTCGCATAACATCACACATCAACAAGCACATGAGGAAGGGTTCCACAGATTATCTGCGTCTGCGTGTTCACGTACATCCCTGTTTAGAGAGGCAAAATACCCACCAGTAAGAAGCACCCGGTAGGCGGACAACTGGCGGCGATACACAAATACGATCAGAATCGGCTGCAAATAGCCAATCGGCTGCAAAACAAAAGATATTTAGAACTGCTATTGTAAGAAAGCCAAGGAAGTTGGAAAGGAAAAAAAATAAACAGGCTGGCTAGGACGTTCAAATAACCAAAAGAAATGACTCAATTCCACCGTGCTGGTGAATCCACTTTAACGGATGGCAAGCCACTCGTTTCCTGTTATCATCCACATAGCTCTCAGCAACGTGAAATAAGTAACAAAACTAGGCGGCTGGGTTAACTAACTGAACTTAAACCGGTTAGGTAGCCTGATACGGCAGTAGGTGTAATGAGGAAAACTTGATCGCTATCTTTATTGAGTGCTTTTATTATTGCCGGTACGCACCTCATCGTGAAACACTAGACCTTTTGCTGTAAATCAAAATTCTGCCACTAAGTCACACACTATACGCATATTTATCAGTTCTCCCCCACGATACAGCGCGATTTTCCCTGGTCAGTAAACCCCGGCCGGCCGGTTTCCCTGCGGGCCGAGCCCGCCGCGGAGCACAGGCGCCCGGTACAGGCGGACCAGCGTGACACCGGAGCCCGAGCCACGGTCCGTGACGCCGAGCGCGAGGCGCCCACGAGCACACACACCGGCCCGAAAGTCGAGCCTCGAAGGCGGAAAACTTACCGACACGTCCGCCGAGTGAGATATTTACAGCTTCTGACAGAACCCGTTAAACAGAAGAAGAGAAATTAACCTAAAGCTTCCAGAGCCAAAGACTTTCCCTTGGCGGTTTAACCACACTCACACGCACCAATCTTTTTTTTTCGGTACCCCTCCCTTACATACGCAACTAAAAAGCAGTAAAAGCTAATTGTAAGCTCAGATGTTCATTGGTTAATACAGCCAGCAGTCAATTTCACAACATCCAATTAAACTTCAGAGGGAGGTTCTTTTTCTGGCCAATGGGAAACTTTCACCTGGTATTGGTAGTTTATAATACGAGTTATGCCTGAAGAAGTTTTATTTTCCTAACTGGCACTGGCAAAAGATAAAATTATGCAGTTCAACGCATCGGCGTGGCTTTATTAATGACGTACTATAATTAGCTAAATTCAATGGTCATTTTAGTTTTGTTCACTGTTTATGAAAACCACGACTATCCAAACCTGTTATGAACTTAAATCTGTATGAGTTATGCGACAAACATGTCAGTAGCAAAATGGTTTGACTGAGAAAAACCGTGTGGGCTACGCTTTAAAATACAATGGCCATTGGTGAAAATTGCATTTTGATCAAAATGTCCGTCAGAATTCACCATGGTGATGAACCTATGTAAGGTAGCTTGTTAAAAGCAGATAAAACAAATCCTAGCTGTTTAAACACCTTAACGCGTTCAAAATAGGTAGCTTAGACTGAAAAACTAATCATCACTAAATATATATACCTCGCGGAAACGGATTTAATTGTATCATGGTCCTAATCAGAGCCTCATACGTCTGGGTACTCTTCGGCTTTTGCAGTTGGGTAGATATGAGAACACCTGTGTTTCACCTGGGATGTTCAAAGTATGGAGAATAATCCTGCTTGGTTGCTGAGAGGGGCCTGGATCCTGCCTGAGATACGGGGTGCCTTATGCTGTTTCGCTGTAACGTGTGTCAAGGATATGCGGCCATGCTTATCTAAAGTCATTCATTACGTTATTTAATTGTGGTGCATGGGCGGCACCCACCTACAATGGATGATGAGGACGCTATTGTATATAGGGTGCATGAATTAACATCGCAGCTTTTGCTGTACCCGGTTATTTACTGAAACATTGTAGAGTGAGGATCACATGCAGTCATTCCAGAGCCGCCTGTACAGTACGTCTCATCCACGTTCTCTGGGTCATCGTATGTAATATTCAACACTGGGTTCTCAAACTCAGAAAACGTGTGGAAGAAGCCAGGTGATAAAGCTGGACACTGTTACTACAAATATAGTTATTATCCCCGAAACATTTATTTTTTGTCAGTTCATTATTGTAACTCGACTGGTCAGGGTGTGTTGTCTTTTGGATGAGCTGTGCGGAAAGCTTTTACAAAGGTTACATGATGCAATTTTGTATATATATTTTTTCTAAGTTGACCAATCAGTTGCCTAACCAAAGGAAATGAATTGCTCATGTAATGTCAGCCATAAAACCTGCATTGACTTGTTCCACCATTTCCACACACGTGCAGAGGATTGTCTTTAACCTAAAACTCCCATTTGTATAGGGAGTTCGTAGTAAAAACAATTGAATAATTTTATATTTAAATTGGGTATTTAGTAATAATAAAAATGGTTCAATTACCATTCAAAAAGTTATGTATGTTCATTATCACAGTAAGGCTTTTTACTATATTATACCAAATATCACAGCATGCTGTTAAAAAAATCAGTTTAGACACATTTTATATACATCTTCTTAAAATGTTTTTCCTATGCCCAAGTCATTTTTTTTTTTTACAAAAATCCATTCACATGGCATTGTGACACTAAACTCTTCTGCTCATCATCACAAGCAATGTATTATAATAGTAAGATGATAGATTTGATGCACCCGCTTTTTGGGGTGAACCACTCAATGTTCTGGGTACAGGGCAGCACTGTGCCTGCCCAAGTGCCTGTCTGCCAGGGCCAAGCCACCTGCCCTTCTGCCTGTCTAATGGCTTTACCCATATCTGCTCCACAATGTACCCACCCACCTGTGGTGTCCTGCCATCTGCCTGATTATACTTCGCTGTTAACCATGGTGTCAGCCAGAGGACCATAGGCATTCCATTGGCTCTTCTTCTGACGTCTCTCCCTCTATCTGAGTGAGTTTCTCATTTTCCCATTAAGTAGATTGTTTGTTTCATGGCATCAGAGGTTCATGAAAAATGGATTATTGGGGCCAGGTAGCAGGGTGGCAGCATGGGTAGGACTGGGTAGGATCCCTTGCTGTGTGTGTGTGGGGGCTTTGAAACTTCTCCTTGTGCTGTGTAGGGGTTCATACTCATACTCCTCCTGCTCTCCCAAGACACATCTTTAGGCAAATTACCATTGTACATAAGAAAATAAGACATTTACAAACGAGAGGGGGCCATTCGGTCCATCAAGCTCGTTTGGGGTGTATTTGTGGGTATCGTGATTGTGTGTTTGTATGGGCTGTTGTGTATATATTACATTGTGGGGATCCAGTGTTCTCACAATGTAATAAAAAATTTATACTGTATACCTTGTGGAGACATTTTTTTTATTTCCCCACAAGGGAAACTCAGTTTTATAAACATATGTGAATACAGTCAAAAAACTTAAATAGCCAAAAGTATTGTACCTTGTTTGGTTACTTATGGTTAAGGTTAGGGCTGGGTAGGGGTTAAGGTTGTCATTGTTGGGACTAGAGTTTTCTCCATAGAAATGGAGAAATGGACCTGTGAAGGCATGGGGAAGTTTAAAATTTCGTTGTAAATATCAGCGTGCAGTAATGTTGCTTTATAAATATGGAAAATTTTGAGACAAAGGGAATTCCACAATATCTGCCTGCAGATAAGTTAGATTACAGAAATGTTGACATTTTCAAATCTATTGAACTTGGATGCTCCAATTTGGTTTCAAATACAAGCCCAAACAGAAATATCTCTTGATGACATCAAAATTGCTTTTTTGGGAAAGGTTGGGCTAGTTCTGTGCGTATGTAGTACAGTGTTATTTTCTCTTAAAACATAGAAAATGTTAGCCTGCGAATAAACTGAAATTAGATCTTTTTGGGCCCTATTCCACATGCCTTCATAGACAAGTCTTTGCCAGTAGGGGGCAGTGTTTGTTCAGCATGTACAAATTATGTATAACCTATTATTCTATATTGAACTAAAATCGCATGGTGATCGACAGGGGCACGCAAAATGGGTATGATAGATATTGTGTTGAACAGTGTCTTACCATTGATAACAAGGAGAATTACCTTCTGGAATTGCTATTATTCCTTAAGATAAGGGCTGTGTGAGAAAAACATCCGATAATTTGAAATTCGCTGAAAAATAAACCTGGCAAAAAAGTATGCAGGAACACACAGTGGATTTGCCTCTCACGATTTTCACAACTTCAGCCTTAAAAATAAACACATTGCCTATGCTTTCTGAATATGTGTCACGATAGCAGAGAAGTGGTGGGTGGTCCCAGGCATCGACGCTGGTAGACCCCAGGCAGAGGGCTTGCACGGAGGGGCTTTCTCATTCTCCTAAGTCCAGTATATTCACGGCATCTTCCAGCAAACCTCGCCAGCCACACAAGGCAGGAAAATGCCTTTTTACCAGTGCTGGAAATGCCATTTCAGTGTCCGTGTGCCACTCCAGAGCTTCGCTGCAATAGAACCAAGAATTCTCTGCCCTGTCTGCTTCCATGGCAACCATTATAGTACAATCCAGGCTTTTACCGACACAATAGAGATGAGAGATGTACGTGTACTACTCATGCATGACCTTCCCAGAGATATTAAAGGCAAGACGAATGCGTGTTCCTGCAGTTAACCATGGTTCACATTACAGATATAGTGATTCAATATCTACATTTTCTCAAAGACCGACCCTATTAAGATAACACTTTGTGAGGTTTTCTTCAATTGGAATGTCAAGCGAATTCATGTGGCACAGACATTGGGGAATGGAACGGGCACATTATAGACGTTTGGAGAGTTTAACAAATTTGGGGAAAGGAACAAGCACCAATGGATTGCCATTATGGTATTAGCGGGTGTGAGGGGCAACTAGCTGGGAAAATATTATGGGCATCGGGCTGCAGAGAGGGGCCTGGGTACTTGGTATCTGAGGTGCTTTGTACTGTTCTGTTTGTTTAGGGCAGAGAGAGATGCAGTTTTATATATTTTTGGATTTACCCTACCCACACAAGTCTATGTAATCATCCATGTTTATCAATCATCATTGTCTATTCAGAAACCGACACAATATAGGTGTTGGGATTCCAGTCCCACAAGACATTTTCCGGGTGAGCCATTGATGTAAATCACCTGAGCAGTCCTGACAGAACAAACGAGAGGACAAGTGCATTGTAGGAATAAAACTGGTATGTATCACTTATGGCTGAATTTGAGTGTTTTCCTCACAGAAATAGACTGAATTGAATCCTCCCAGGATCCCATTGAGAGAAGGACGTTCCCTTTCTCTCCGAATGACCAGCTGCATTCCTTTAATGCCAGTCTGGCTCTAGAACCAGCCCTGCCCCTGTGTCCAAATCAATTATCAGTTCTTTCTGGGTATTTGGTTTGCTGTCACCGCTTTTGCCGCAATATCTGCAGCGATGATAAAACAGGCATTTAGAAAAGGTCCACCAAGTATGTTTTGTTTACAACGCCAAACAACCAGCTGGTGGTCTACGTTACGGTGGCAGCCTGGGAAGTTACTCTTCTCAGTTTCATTGTAATATATAATATCATGCTGTCTGAGAGGGCCTGGGGATGCTGAGTGGGTCAGGTGATGTCACCCGATCCCCGTTGGCTGTAATGACTTATACTACGTGTGTGTAATTCCCTTCCCCCTAGAAACACCAACGCAAGCCCAGTGCTGCAGACTATAGTTGCTCCCATGTCCAGTGCTCATCTGGGCATGTCAAAGCGTGGAGGCGTGGCTTGTTGCTCTGTTAGCTCTTGTTAGCACTACATAAGCCCTTAAGGTTTCAGCTTTCATGTCTTTAAATCACAAGCCAATCATGATGCCTAACTAAAAATATAATCAGATGACACCATACAAATTAAAACCCAGTTATAGCTGTAAGACACACTTTTATTACTGTTTAAATTAAATTTGCTTACTATTATTGCTTGTTCCTGAAAGATAGATGTATGTTACCCTTAAGGCTGGAAGGCCAATGAAAATGATGTTTCATTATTGTAATTTGATGTGTAATGTGACAAAAATCTATCAAAAATAGACATAGTTTTTGGTAACTAACATGATCTGATGTGTATTACAAAATCCATATATCTAAAGTGTGAAGCCCAGTCCACTACAGGATATGAATATGCATTATCTCTAAGGATAGTTAATAATTTTCTGTTCGTATGCATCATCTGTTTATGGTAATCTGAAATGAATGCAGAAAGAACATCTTTATATGCTAAGAGCTGAAGCACTTCACAGATGAGTTTCTTCCAGGATCGGAACCGGGATTAAATTATCCTACTGCTGGCTGTTGTAGAGCTTCCTCAATCCTCAGGAAACAATCCGATGCTGGTTCTGGTACCCTTCAACTCACGTATCACTTCCCCGTGATATCCTTGGTGCAGCGATTAGGTTCCTGCAGCAAAGGGCCATCATACAGTGAACACAAGCCAGCAGGGAGCCTCTGGGACTACGGATGGCTCGGAGGGGGCTATAGAAATTCGGAGGGGGCAGGCAGATGTTAGCAGTGACACCTCAGCAGTCACCGTGGAGCAGGGCGGGTCAGGGTACAAATCACCAACAATGACACCCTCCAGCACTATGACAGAGGACCTGCATTAGCTTATTGCCGCAGCCCGTGTGATTCATAGCACATTCAGCAGTAATGCTGCATCCCGTGGTTTCACAGTCAATTTATAATGGCAGAAACAGCGCAATACAAACAAACCAGTTGATCTGGACTGGGAGCAACACCCTTCGAGTCACTCGCATAATACAGTCACGTGGAGATTATTAAGCCGTGTTTTTTCCTTATTTTGCAGAATCCGAATAATGGCAGACCATCACAGTGAGAACTATTCCTTAATAGTTGAAAAGAGGGCTATTTCCATCCATGTTCCTTAATCAGGTACTCTACTGGAGCATTGTGTTGGGCCTGAAGTCTGACAAATTCAAGGCATAGAAGCTTCTGTGCTGTGCGGTAAGGCACGACACTGTCTTTTGAATAGTGAACACATGTATATATCAATTTGCAGCTAAATGTTACTCTTATACAATACAAATATTCTGAATGTCCTACTCCAGAATCCATTTAAGGCAGCATGTACTGTATGTCTCCTAAACGGCACATTAGTGTTCACATGACCTGCAGTCATCTAAGGAGTCTCCAGGGGGCGCTCATGTGGCAACAAACTGAAATACTACAGAGATGCTTCCTCTGGCTCCCCTCCTTGCTAATATTCTCTTACATGTCAACACTAAGTCAGGGCTAGCTGAAGTGCCTTAGAGTTTGAGTCAGGTTTTCAGGTTTGGTCCAAGATTTTGTTTTTTTTTAGTGTTGTCTGTATTACACGCTATACCAGATGTTTCTGCTCAAGAAGACCCTTCCTTTACATGAATAAATGGCAATGAACCTTTAACAGGGCTAGAATCATGGAAAAGAAAATATGGGGAAGTGTTAAAAATACTCCCTAGCAGACTGAACAAATATTGCGATTATTAAAGACAAATTTCCCCCCAATCAGGTTACCCACTCATCAATTCAAAAAAACTGAAAAAGTACTGTGAGTGAATATAAACAACATTTCTGGGGAATGATAATGATTTTCTAGACTTGGAATTGCCAGTAAATTGAACTCTTAACAAAAATGAGTGGTATATCATGAAGTCCATTTCAAGCCATAACGATCATGTCTTACCATTACCAATGTGATCATGGCCACATCAAGCATTATTAAACAGTGTGCTAAGTCTTAAATAAAATAAATTATTTGATATTCCATCCATCCATCCATTAACTTCCGCTTATCCGAGGACTGGTCGCGGGGGCAGCATTCTCAGCAGGGAATATCAGACTTCCCTCTTCCCGGCCACTTCATCCAGCTCCTCTGGGGGAACGAAGGTGTTCCCAGGCCAGCCGAGAGACATATTCCCTCCAGCGTGTCCTGGGTCTTCCCCGGGGCCTCCTCCCAGTGGGACATGCCCGGAACACCTCACCAGGGAGGCGTCCAAGAGGCATTCTAATCAGATGCCCGAGCCACCTCATCTGACTCCTCTCAATGCGGAGGAGCAGCGGTTCTACTCTGAGTCCCTCTCGAATGACCGAGTTCCTCACCCTATCTCTAAGGGAGAGCCCGGCCACCCTGTGGAGGAAACTTATTTCAGCTGCTTGCACTCGCGATCTCATTCTTTCGGTCACTATTCACAGCTCGTGACCATAGGTGAGGGTAAGAACATAGATCGAATGGTAAATCGAGAGCTTTGCCTTTTGGCTCAGCTCCTTCTTCACCATGACAGACTGATGCAGCTCCCGCATCACTGCTGACGCTGCACCAATACGCCTGTTGATCTCCCACTCCAACCCTACTTCACTTGTGAACAAGACCCGAGATACTTAATCTCCTCCACTTGGGGGAGGACCCCCTCCCCGACCCGGAGAGAGCATTCCACCATTTTTCCGGCTGAGGACCATGGTCTCGGATTTGGAGGTGCTGATTCTCATCCCAGCTGCTTGACACTCAGCTGCGAACTGTCCCAGTGAGATCAAACAACGGTCAGTTCCTAAAGGTGAAGGGAGGCTACCCTCTCATCCACTGCGGTAAACCCCAATGTACAGGCGCCCAGCCGGGGGGCAATAAGTGTGCCCAAATATGCATGGCACCTCTCCCCACGAGCAACTGCAGAGTGGAGGAGGGTCCAACCCCCAGGCCTGGCTCTGGGGGAGGGGGAGGGGGGGTATGGTGACCCTCTTTCAGGCAAGAGAAACTGTGAATCCAATATTTTTCTCATCATTGGGGGTCTTGTGAGCCGTACTTTGTCTGGTTCCTCACCCAGGACCTGTTTGTCTTGGGTGACCCTGCCAGGGACATAAAGCCCCGGGCAACTTCTCCTGGGATCATTGGAACAAGCTCCTGGGATCATTGGAACACGCAAACCCCTCCACCACGATAAGGTGTCGGCTCCAGGAGAGGTTGCTATTCAACCTGGATATTTTCCATGAGCCATTCATACCTATTGCATAAAACACAGACACAGAGTTGAGTTTTTGTCGGAAAGCGAGCTGGAGGTTTCTCCTCACATGATGTGTACTTCACTTGGATGGCCAAGTAGGGTCAAGGCAGCATGTCAGCCTTTCCTGTTAAGCCTCATTGCGCAATGTTCCCACGTTCACATCCTCTGCTGTATTATTATTTTGTTACCTTTGAGGTGCTCAGTCTGTGGAACGTGGAGGATATCTTGTCCCTGAGCTCAGAGAGCCTCTGGCTCTTGCCTGTCACGGGGCAGTTTAAAGATGGCTTTTCGTTGAAGCTGGTTGAACCCAATTACACCCGGAGCTATTAATCCTTGCAGCAGCAAGTCCCCCGGCCTGCCTCCTGGGCCCCCTCACAGGCCCGTCCCCCCTTCAAACCCTTCCATGCCACTTGTTTCAGGAGGTGAAAATCTCAGGTTTGGTAAAGTACAAATCCAGACCAAGATTTTGTTAAAACCAGCCTTTTTAGTATCAAGAGCCGTAGTCACATAGTAATCAACTGGTTGGTTGAAACAAAATCTTGGTGTGGATTAATATTTTCTGAACCTGAACTGTCCACCTCTGCTTGTTCCTCCTTTGATTCTGCTGGCCTCTCTTCCTTCAACTCCTCCTTTCATTCTCCAGTGCTCTCGCTTCCTCCTCCTCTGGGTTTCTTCTCTTTTCGCCTGTACCCCACTCATCTGTCATTCACTTTTTCCTCTAGCACTCTCTCTCATTCTGCCTCTCTCTCGCTCCCCCTCCCTCTGTTATTCATTGTGGGAAGGGAAAAAAAGCATCAATGTGAATCAGCATCAGCTGTGTCTCTTTGCAATGGGGTTGCAGCTTAACTGGCTGCAGAAGAAGAGTGAAAGATCCAGTCAGATGTATTCCGGCCCCTTCAGTGTGTAATGAAAGGAAGGATTTTCGCAAGTTATTAAACAATCACAACTTTGAACAGATAAAAGATGGCTCAGCTCCTGTGAATTATTTAATGTCTCGATTTCCTAATTGCTTGGATATCCGTGGGTAAGAATACAACTAGGGAAATCTCTCTGCCTTCGGCAAATAATCTGCCTCCTGCCTTTTGAGCTAGATATCTATTTATGTAACTGTCAATTAGCATGATACATAAAATGAAAAAGGGACATCTCTGTAATACATGGCTTTATGATTGCGACGCACTGCGGATGGTATGGTAACGTCACTTCAATAACTTGTCATGACTAATAGAGCATAATGAGCAACTGTTTCCATCTTTCACATCAGCTTCAGGAGCAGCACTCAAGTCGACTCGAGTGCCTGTACACATCAAAACGGGTATGACTCATACTTTCAGAAGATTAATTTCTACATACATTAAAATACAGTCCTTCTGAAATCATCTGCAAAGCACCACCACCCATTTCACTGGTTTCTTCAAATGGGATCTGAGAAAGACTCCAGAGGAGAAATATCAGCCTCCACAATGCATCCTATCACCCCACATCCCACCCAGACAGACACCACGGCACACACTGTGTCATGTGAGTGAAGTGACGAAATGCGCATTATCAAATCGTCGATCATCAATGGACCTCATGGCTATGGTTCTACCCTTAGTGTGGCTGCTTCAAACAGTACCAATGTACTTCTGAACGACTACAGTATAAATAATATAATTCATTTTCTGTCTGAAAGCATTTAACACGATGAACAGTCGAGGTTCATGAGAACTTCCGCTGCAATCTGAATTGACTCTTTGGATGTTGAATGAGTCACTTGTCAAGAGAAGGCCCCCTAGACCAGGCCTCTGTGTGAATCGCATGAATCCTTTTGCCAAGCACAATCCCAGCTCTAACTGCTGAAATCACCATGTCACTTTTTTGGTCATGATTGGAAAACCTGGAGCCAATCAGATTTGTCCCCATTTTTATTGGCTGTAAGTGATGTCAATCCATCATAGGAGGCAGAGCACAGTTTTTAATCAAATGCACATATGTGATGCAACTATAATTTTACTAATTTCCCAGAACAATTTGTTGTTTAATTTGGCTGAAATTGTTTTTTTTTATTGCCTATTGGGTGTTCATTTTTCTTCTTCAGATGCCCCTCCCATTTTTATGTGCTACGCCCCTGAAAATAATCTAGAGCTGTCGCTTCTTGAGTAATGACCAGCTGGCGGGGACCACGACTGCTAACAGCTACAAAGCGACCTGTTGTGTCCCTGTGAGCCTTCGGCTGCCAGCTGTGTGCCGCTTCATCCCTCCCCTCGGACCACTCCCTGTTTCCTCCTCAGTCAGTCACCGTATGCTGTCTGGTTTCTCACGTGGGAACCTCCCCCTGCAACTCAGACAATGAGCAGCTGCCCGACATGCAGGTTTTTGCAGAACTGGATACAAGGAAAGAGGAAAAAGTTGCAGGGAAATGAAAGATATATAAAGAAAAACGTGAGTTCTTAAAAAATATCAACAATCGTGTCATGTAGGTCTGAATAAACAGTACAGTATCTGTTCATTTATATGTAAAATTTGACAATAAGATTAATTTAAAAACAGAATATTTCCCTTTTCCCCCTTTATCTCCATAAGTGAGCTCCATGCTTTTTTTGTAGATTATGAGTGAATGTGAGAAGAGTATCTTTTGATTTGTTGGTTTGTTTAATTACTCCAACATTTTGAAAAGCATCCTGATTATTACATATGTAAATTTATGCAAAGGTTGAGAGTATCTTACTGCACTATACTGGTCACGTGCTGCTGTCCTAAAGCACCCATTCCATCTCCCTCAGTCTCCCTCTATAGTCAAATGATACAGTGACACCCCTTCTCATTCTGCATGTCAGAACTGACTCACTGGGCAGTTATTATCTTAAGCCATGGGTGATGCCTGTCAAATTGATCATGTGGCAAACATTTACACGTTGACCTTTTCATTTCTGTTACAATCCCACCCTAATGTTCTTCATATGCAAAGTATTTGCTGGAGGTAGTGAGACTCTTCAGTACCATGCAATGGTAAGAACACATTGTTCTACCCATAATGCACTGCTCAGCCGTGAAATACTTAAGAGGTCATCTCCTGAATATTTGAACAAACCTCTTTTAAATACCTATTTTTATCATCTTGACTTAATAATTCAGAACAGATGTTAATTCTTCAAAACACTGCCTCCGCACTAATTCCATAAAATGAGCCATTGATTTTGGCCACTGTGGAGTTTGTCTGTCGATGTAATCATAGTGCCGTTATTCATAAGTCCTCCAGGCGACGTATTTGAATGTTTTTAGCTGGTTGTAGTTCAGTAAGGTCCTTGTCTAACTTAGCACTCGCCGAATTAGCTTCATGCCGTACCGTTGAGCTTAGCAGAGTTGTTGTAGAATGGCCCATAGCTTCACTGTTAGCATAACATTAGTGCTAGCGTAATACCTGTTATTGCCTTAGCACTACTGAAAGCACAAAGGAAGGATGGATGAAGTGAATCCCTGGGGGTATAATAGGCAGCAATGCCCTCACACCTAACTGTACAT
>JAABNY020000111.1:185551-220804 GCA_015164015.2 Brevimyrus niger | reverse complement strand
TATTAGAAATAATCCATAGTTAGTACATAATTCCCAGAGACCAGCAATACTCAATAGTTCCTAATGAAGTAATAGTGTACTACAATAATTAGTTAATTATTACCTATTGACTAATTAAGCATAATTCCTTAGTAGTGAATAGTACCAATTTAGGTGTTAATGAAGCACTACTCCTTTGTTTCTGCTTACTTCCTGCATATTTACCTGTTAACTAAGGAACAGTATTATAAAGTGTTACCGTTGTTACTGATAATGTATAGATACTTTATTACATGTAAAAGTAATGGCGGATGATGATAAATATTGATGGATATTATTGTGGTCTATCCGGGTTTTTCTGGGTGATTTCAGTCTAAATTGTTCTTTAATTGTTTTCCATGGATGTAATTGTTATTGGTCTTATATCATTACATCATCATTAATCTGAAAACTGAAAATGGAAAACAAAAAAGGTTGTCACTTGAAATGATATCACCCTAAAAATGTATGTTTGTGGGAGAATTTAAGTGCATGCATAATGGTTAATGTACATAAATAAATAATATGTACATGAATTAGATGCTCTGGATAATTCTATTTTCCTGCAATTCAAATAAAAACATAAATATAGAAGCTGACTTGCATGCATGAATATTTTGAATTGAGCTATGTTACAAACCACAAATGAGTAGTTTTTCGCTACAGAAGTCCTCTGCAGAACCATGCCTAATTAACTCTCTGATCTACTGCAATTATGCTGTATCCAAGGCGCATTATTCATTATGTTCCTTAGAGATATTTTTCATGCACCCAAATATCTGTAGTGATTTGCCAGTTTGGTTTTAGAATTTAAATTGAGGTCTAGTTCATGATGTTTTTTATAAAAATAATAGTAGTTGCTGGCACAAAACAAATTCACAGGCATGACATGTCTATGGATTGTTTTGAAGCAACCAATTAAATTAAGAGATCACTGGGTATATAGACAAGCATTTTGATGCTCTTTACTAATTGTTACGGTAGGGGACCATACATGCACATCGTTCACCAAGGGTTATTTTCTGAAATTATTTTCTTTGCTGTGATCTTTGGGTGTCCTTCTTACTTTTGTCACAGATTAGTTTCCTTTCCCACTATATCATCAGCTCCCCAGTTACATGCTGTTTAATTCATTTAGTGCTGATGTTGTGGCTTGAATTTGAACTTTGTCACATCTCCTGTTGGGTAATTAAGTACCATAGATCATTATATAATTCACTACTGAAAATATAAAAGCATACGTTAAATAGAAGGAATTTAAATGTAATTCTATTTTAGGCCTATTCTTTTTTGGAGTTTTGAACTTATCTGAGGCACGACGTCATTTCACATTCCCCCAAAGAAGCAGTAACAACAACCATCCTGTCTAAGAAAAGATTGACTAAAGAAGTAAATAATAACTGACAATGCATTGGCTAAACACAGAAACAGACACCTTCAAAGCTGCCATTTGTCCAGGGGATGCTTATAGTAAGCTAATTATGCCTCGGATGCACAGGAGCGATGCCACGATCATGAAACTGGTGCTGAGGACGGGTGTCGCCTCGTGAATATTCATGAGAAAGATAAATCCCTGACTGTCCCTGCGACTGTGTCAGAGAATGAGCAACCAGCCGTCAGTAAAGCACTGGTAGGTGGGAATCGGCTCACAGAAAAACGGGAGAGTATAAAGTAGTGTGCATGGCCCGTTGCCATGGTGATCGGTCTCCAGTCAGGCAGCACTAGATAATGAAAAAGGCCTCCTTAGTATTGATTTTTTTATTTAATGATCATCTATCAAATCCGGTATTGTCCCTGAACCCCCTCCCCCTCGTCCCTAAGGAGATTTCCAACTAAGGAGAATGAAAAAGGTGATTGCTGGCTGTCAGCTTACTCAGGAGCCAGCAGTGCTGTGTGTTATTGGGCAGCTGGGTTCCAGTCTCTCCAGCCAGGCAGGGAACCACCACAGAACCTTAAACATTGTTCTTCGAAAAAAGCAATAGTGTAACCAAGGATCTCAAATTTCATATATCTGCAGATTCTATATGACTGCACTTCTGGGCTTTCTTTTATTTATTAATAAATATATGTTAAGTGAAAAATTCTGTTTTCCCTTCATAGACTCAGACAGGGCAGACAGTGCATAACAGCGTTTCAATTTCAGTTGCAGCCGGGTGAAGCCACACTGCCTCTCGTGACTCGTTCTGCTGCAATGCAGCACGTCTCTTCTCAGTCTCTCCTACGGCGAAGACACTGTGAACAGTCAACAGCTATCAAAAAAAAAAAAGGAGAGAAAGAAAACAGACAATATAAACACACCGCCAACCACAGCACATTCCCCTACGGAGGGTATTTATGTAACGTTGTGAATTTTTGTTCCATATTCCGGTTTATGAGAAGAAAAAAAAAATTTAATGAAAAAAGTAGTTGTCTTTCTGCTGCATCATGCTTTGATTATGCAATTTTTATTCTGCAAAGGCAACTAGAATGCTTATCAAATTTAAGCTGAACACTAGGGGGCTGGATTCAAGGCTATATATACACAGTGCATATACTGTATACAGTGCCTAATCAGACATCACACACTGCACATCCTTTCATTTTCCATACCCCTTGTCCAGTGCAGTGTTGCAGTGAGTGTAGAACCTCAGAATCTCAGGAAGCAGAGGACATACACACTGTGGGCCATTTAGAAACACCAGATCACTAACTGCATGTTTTATGGACAGCGGGAGAGAACATGCACGAACATGGGGAGAACAGGCAGACTCCATACAGAGCCTGGGGCAAGAATCGTACTGTACTGTTGGCTTTATGAGGCGTAAGGCAACAAAGCAGACAGCATGCGCCATCCGTCAAGAATAATACATCATAAATCATACATAAAGCAACACACATCGTGCGTGTGCATCACACAGCATTCATTACGCACTGCATATCCCCCCAGTTTACCTCTTCTGCCGCATTACTGACTTTCATGCCACACTGTGTTACCATACAGTGAATGCATGCAGGAATATGCACGAATCGCATTGCTGCGTTCGTACTGAATACTGTTGCGGGGCAAATGGCATCCCACCGTCTGCCTATTGAAAGCCAGGAGACACATGCCACGAACACCCTGTTCTTCATGCATTAAAGGCCGTTCATGGAGGCCTTGCATTTAGATGTTTTTGTTCATCGAGAATATGAATTTGTCTTTGTTCCTCATATGAAATCTATAACGAATAATATCACAAGGTCCTTGCTGGCTACAATGAGGTGGAAGGCTAGAGAGGGGTGTTCAAATTCTGCTCCATGTAATGAATCATTCATTTGTCGGAATTATAGATTACCCTTTAAATTAATACACTTATAAAAAAGAATCTTGTGGTTACTGTAAGCCACCAGCTCAGAAATAAACATAAAATTCAGCACAAGGTTAGCTGTTCATTGATCTCAGTTTATGAAGTGCACAGATTTTTAAAATGTCACTTTCCACATTGAAATATAATACTTTTTTCTTTATTACTTACTATGAAAGTAGTTGAATTGACTAGCCTGCACCATAACTGTGAAAATAAGCATAGCAATATGATTATATGTTGGTTTTTAAATTTCATTTGCAGCCAGGGACCTACAAATACCCATGTTGGAGAGTGATTTTGTGTATTGTGGAGGAATATGTACATTCATTTTTATTTTGCCTTAAAGAAGACTTAAAGAAGTCTGCTATAATGAGTACAGTACGTTTTACCCAAAATGCTGTAAAACAAACTCAAATTCCTTCAAGGAATATTCCGCATATTTATTAGAACAATTGCACACAATCAAAGAAGTTAAATGCTATGGCAAATCATGAAACTAAACAAAAAAACAATAGATTATTAATATCCTCAGGAAAATTAAGCAAAAAAAGCAAAAATGGGCAAATATGAATGAGCATTACACTTTTCATACCGATGACAGAATTGCATATGCTGATCCACCTTCTTTGATTGTTTGGATTTCATTGGACCTGGTTTCACATAACAATTAAGAGAAAATGTAGGGGCAAACAGCGCATTGCAGTATGCAGGCATACATTTCAGGCTATACTGAAAATTCTAATTTCCCTGTGTCAGTTTTCAGGATTTACACGCTTTTGGCTTTTAAGATAAAGTGCTTCCAGGACAATACCCCATTCAAATAAGTGCTGCTTTTATGCAATGTTTATCCAGTAAGAAAAACTATTAATCGCTCCTCTTTCTCCAAAAAACATACACAGTACATATCCAGTAATAGGATTTCTGCTATTTTATGGTATATTCCTGAGAACTAAATAAGAAAGCTCACAATATACTATGTCCATCAAGATGAGGATCCCCACAGACTACATCAAATGTCATTCCACGTTGATGTGCTGTGTTATTAGGGCACAGCCAACAACTGTCGATAAAGAAGACCCATTTAATGAAATACATTATTCATTGTCATTTTTGACAAGAAAATTATTTTTAAAAAGAAGTCAATACAGACGTCAAATAACAGACACCTCAGGTCACCGGTGTCTTCTCTGCTACATGTCGTGTTCCTGTATCTTCTGCCATGTACCTTGCAAGAGCCCCTTCACTGCTCATCGATAAAAAAGGAATGTGCAAGATGCCACGGAGGCTTGGGGACTCTCATGCTTGAATGGAGAGCCTGGGTGGAAATGTAATAGAAGCAGGAGAAGGCGACAGGTTCTCAGGTCCTCCCAACTCCTACAGCAATGACGGTGTTGAATAACGATCATTAGCTGTCAGCTACGTCATTTTCTGTCAGCTCGTATATTTTAAACAGGCAGCAGCCACACAGCCATGGGCAGGCAATATAACATACAGTATTTTAACATGTAAGATTTACTTTTTTTTTTCCTTCAAATTTCTTAAACATTTTATTTTACGTCATTCCCCTGGAATGCAATGTTTACATGAACTTAGCCTGAGTGGTGGTATGCCAAAATCTAGATAAGGCTGAACGATAGACTGTGTAACCAAACCAAATAGTAAGGACCCCGATATGTTTTAATGTTGCCAGGCATCTAAGATTTTGTTAGGGGTAATAATTTCTTCACTCATAGGGTTATGCTGGTGTTCTGTCCAATCCTAAAAGGTTTATTGGGAAAATTTACGATTACTGGACAGAAAAGGCTTTAATTTGTGGAGTAAAGTTCACCAAAGCAACAAATCCACAAACCAAGCTCCTGGTGATATACACTCGCATAAGAGACAGGGTCATTTTAAACGAAAAAGGTCAGTATATATTAAATGTGGAGCACTTTTGCTACTTGACAAAGGCTATTCTGGTTTATTGATTCTCATCTTTAATTGATTGTTGCCCTATTGATCTGTCCATCGATCTACATGAGCCAGAGTACACCCTAGATAGGTTGGAAGTCCACCACGAGGCACACACACATACACAGGGTGAGTATTCATTTCCATTACCCTATCCCTATCATTTCTTTGGTTGCATTTCTGTGATATAATGACTCTGATAGGCACTGGCACCTGTTGTTCAGGCAACATATTTGTTGGCAAATTATATCTCTGGTGGAAACCTAAAAGAGTCCAGCACGCACATTTTCATTTTTGCCCAATTATCTTTTAAAGCAATCCAGAGAGATGTGCAGTACCAATTCGAAACACAGGACATTTATTGCAAAGCACAAACATCCTGCTAAATTAAAATTGCATTTCTGAAGTGTTGCATTTTCCAAAAACTTTAATACTAATTAAAATGCCTGAGATGAAAAACCTAATCAGGGCCCATCATCATGCTGGATAACAGAGTTTATGTCATGCAAATTGGATGACAGTGGCCTTACTTCCTGTGATTTATTGCCTGTGGCTATTTTGGACTGGCATGCAAAAGGAAATATTTCACTTGGATTAGCAGCAGTGAATCTCACACCGAAAAACCCGCTTGTGGCGCAAACCAAATGAGAGAAGCATGTGGCCGGCATGGTCATTTGAATAGAGAGAGAAAAAAAAAATCAAGCGTTGTTGTTGTTTTGGGTTTGTTTGCTTGCAGGCAAACAGGGCTGGTATAGAATAAGTTCAAATCAATTTAGGGCTTGGCTTTTGACAGCGTAATGGTAATACTGACGTATGCAAAAAAAAAAAAAAAAACTGTGAATACTAAACAATGCCCTGGGAACTGTTATTACTTTTCCATATAAGATGCTATGCCTTATGGCTTTATTCCATCCTATTATTTTTTAATATATTATTATTAATAGTTTATTAAAACTGTAGTTTATTTGAATGCTTGTACTAAAATAATCATAAGTAAAAGAACAAAAACTGGATACAGTGGTACATGAAACCTTGCTAATTGCCTGTACCTTAGTGCTGGAGGACAAGTGACTTTATACTCAGGTGCAACCATGGGAGAATGTAGAGACATGCCCGAATCAACGCTGCTTTTAACTCGTGGCTGAACTTTTTCAGCAGGGATCATTTACCTGAAATGTGAATAAAATTCACTCATTTAAAATGTACTAAGCCTATGCATCCCTGATCTCTTTATCCTTGTTTTCTTGTTGCACTTCAAGTGGTTAGTTCATTTTACTTTACATTCTAACCAAAAATATCCATCACTTGCTGTTTTTTTCATCTGATAAAGGCTAGTTACCACATTAGCTAGTCGTAAACATTTACACGTGATGATAGCTTTGCATTAGGCTAAATCTAGATTTATTTCTTTGTTTTTGAGTAGTGACATTTATGAAATCTATGAAATCGGGGTCTTGGGTAATGTTGTTATAATTGTAAACAACCACACTAGAAAGCAATAAACAGCAATACATTAAAACGGCAATAAATTAGAAAATTAATGTACATTATCAGTTGGTACCACAGCAACTTTTAACTTGACTCTAACCATATGCATACACATGCAGCAATTGTACAATTAATAGTGTCTTGTTGGGTGTGTTGTCCTGAAAAGCTTCTGTTTGTTTCTTGTTTTGTATCCAAGCATACAGTTTTTCTTTTTATATAATTGCAATGCAGCTCAGGTTAAGTACCTATCTCAAGGGTACAACAGCAGGGCCCTCTACTGGCACTTTAAACTAGAACTTTTCCTTCTGAATTCAAGTTCTTCATCTAATATGCTACCTGCTGTCTCTACTGTCAGATTAGCATTCTCTGTGACTCTTCATGTGAAAAGGGAGCAAAGGTCTGAGGGATGGAAAAGATGCTTTCCAACTCTGTCTTTGCCCTTTAGAAAAGGTTTGAGCTCTCCAAAAACCTTGTATGAGTTGAAAGACGTTTTGTTAACACAAGACAGAGATCACAGACAACCCTCGTTACTATAGGTTTTGTTCCATTCAAACTCACCCCGTCAATTTCACTAAATTATAATGCAAGGGAGACCAGAAATACAATAATATTGAAAAGGAACTGAGACAAGGATGGCAAAAGAGGTGAAGAGCTGCCATCAAAATAGCAGAGAATGGTACATGGGCCCTGTTGGCAGACATTAAAAGCTGCTCAGTCTCAGGCTTGTGTCTTATTAAATATCAGCATGCTGTCTGCTTCTCAAGTCCTGCCTCCTGTGTTGTGAAAATACTTTCATCTCCTGCAGTGAGATGAAAAGGGGCAATTTGAGAATGAGGAAAAAATAGATAATTATTTAAGCATAATGAACATAACAGCTAATATTTATCTCACTAATGTCTGCACATAGTAAGGCTAAACCTTGCTGATTTTTCTTTTGAGAAAATCAAAAGATGAAAATCTAAGAAGTAAATAAACAGAAAAATATACTTTAGAAAGTAAATTTTGGTTTGGGCAGCTGATCTCTGTCAGCTCTTGTTTAATTTTCTCTGTGACAATAGTAATACATTTTTACTTGAAAATAAGCAAGATATACAATTTGCCCTTATGCTTGACAGTGAGCATACTTGTCTGTTACTTACTGTGGTATTCCACTATTGCACTAATAAACTAAATTCATTTATTTACACTTACTCCAAGCCTTTTGATGTATTTCCTGACCATGGGGCTACAATAAGTTAAAGTTCAAACAACAGCTTATAGGACATCTGATATCTGCTGACAACATAAATTTTTAAACCTGCATGTTATTTTAATAATATTAATATGGGCATGTGGGATTTTAATTAACAATAGCTTCCCTTTTGAATAACTCACTTACAATTTAATACAGTTCAATAACTCAAGAAACACAGGAATGGAAGCAATTGATGACAAACAGCTATAAATATCCTCATAGCAGAAATACATTTTATTATTATGAAATGTAACAGAGTGCCACAGTTAATGGCAGCATAATACTTTGCAAGTGACAGTTTTACTAGCATCGATTTAATAACTTGCCAAAAGCTTTCAAGAAGTGACTTCTCACTTTCTTATACAAACCACAGCTAATATATTCAGCCATTTTGTATGTTGTCTAAAAGAACTATACTGGAATCTCTGCACATATGTTTACCTCTCCTTTTATTCATCCTTTTGTGCTTTAAAACCCATTCCTGAACCAATTCCAAAAGGACAAACATTCCTCCTTCCAGAGGGGTGTTCGAATCACTAATGTAGTTCGTTTAATTACACATGCAGCAACAATTGTACTCTATAAACCCCATATAGATGCATTTGCGTCTAAAAAATTTTACAGAATGGTACAAATTATTGCATGGTGTTACTGGGGACTATCAAATCTACTTAAAGTCTGATGGGTGTCGTAATCATCACAATTGGGTCGAAGGTCCATTTGCATGCTTACTAGTACTTACATGAGCAACAATCTGCACCCTTAAAACAGGCACCTTTTCATCAAACATGAAGTCAGTCACAGGCATTATTATGCAAATCCTGCTGGTGGTAATCCTGTGTTAAGATTGCTAATAATTGTTAATATGCAAATGAATTACAAAGACGCTTTAATGAACTTGGGCTTCCAATCATCATAAGAGCTACAAATTATGTCAGCTGGACATTAAGTGACAGAACTGAGCAGTGAGTAGTAATGACTGTGATTCACTGACAAAGCCCATCAGCTTCCAGTAGCTCAGTAGAAAAGCATGTACGGGTCTATTAAAAGGGAACACAGCTGCAGAGTGAGCTCTTTGAACCTCTGGTCATCCTCTTTTATGTCAACTAATTATCCGTAATAAAATTTCACTATAAAATGAATATTACATCAAACTACACTGACATCAAACTACACAAGCATGATTTTATCTACACAAATCTGGATTAATATGGATTAAATTAAATGTGCATTCAAAAACTGATTTTCTTTCTGAGATAGATGTTTGTTTTATGCTAATTTACAAATCTATTGATTATTATTATTCCATACAACTATTTCTCTTCCAAGTTAAGGAACCAGGGACACATAAATAAATATATGTGTGTGTGTGTGTGTGTGTATACTAAATACACACACACACATATATACATATGTGTGTGTGTGTGTGTGTATTTAGTATGCTGAATTTATATTTCCATATTGAAATAAATATATAACTATGTCATGATTTGTCTTTGGTTTATCTTCAAAGGACTAAGAAGCTTTGTGAAATAGCACACAGTGCACTGATCAAAACCATCACGCAAAATTAATTTGCATCCCTTGAGTTCTGCAGTCTAGATCTGTGGGAGTGATGAAGAGTGTTGTTGATCTGTAAGTGTTATTACCATACACAACACCTTCGCAGGATTGCATTCAAACAACTTTTTAGGCCAGAAAAGGCATGGGTATTAAAAAAATGAAGACATACAAAAAAAATAATAATTCACAATTTTTTTGGCAAAAAAGCTGTAAATAAATCGCTGATAATGTCTTGAAAGTCAGAGTGTATTAAGTGAAACATAGCAACAAATGGTATTAAATACAAATTAAATATTTTCCCTTTAATAGAGTCAGCGTTTGTTTGCACATTAAAAGCAGGCAATTAAATCTGATCGGCAAGTGTAAAGAGTGAAGTTCCCATCTGCTCATCTACACAATTTTTGTACCAAAACACAAGGCCTGAATTACATATCACAATTACAAAACCTCATCGTCATCCAGTGATGTAAATTAATTATACATAGACAGCGTCAATGGAAATCCCTTTTTTTTAAACCTTCAAAAGCCAGACAAACCTTCTGGCTCCCAGAAAGTCTCTGAAGTCCTCTCACTCCATTTACAAAATTATTTTCTTTTCATGTTCTAGAAGCAGTAGATTTCAGTTACAAACACACTGACACATAAAAACGTGATGGGAGCCAAATCAAGTAGGGTGCTGATAAACCCCAGAGCACAGGCAAGAAAAACAGCTGCCCTTTTTGGTCTCAGCATTACTGGGTATCTGCGTTTCTTGCTTTTCTCCTGTCTATATTACGTGATAGATGAATAGACATGGGACAAACGTGAACAATAGGAGGTAGCTCTCACACATACATTCACTCTATTGTTTTTCTTGATATAATTTTTCTCCAGGATATTCTGTTTTGAGATATTATAGGTATACAGGTTATTGCTCACAATTCATTTACATAAACTAGCCGGATTCTTTCATGTTATAAAGAATGCAAATGTGGACAGTTCCTTACAGTATGTGTATAAACATTAAATGTAAAGTCTAGGTTTTAACAGAATGAAAATGTTTAGTGTTTAGGCATTAATGGGAAATTCAGATGGACTATGCTTGTAAAAGTAATCATTGTCTAAAGATCCATCCATTCGGATTTGTAAAAATATTTGGTATATTTTTATATAGCATCAGAAATCAAAGTAGCCTCTGTGAGTGGAATATTGAGTACACGAGTTTTGCGGAAATCAAACAAAATTGTGACATGGCCAGCCCCCTGTTAGCAAGTGGAGCAAAGCAATGTAATTGTAGGGAAACCAAAAAGTTGAATTATACCAACAATGTTTCATTAGTATTCCACAATTTGCACTTAGCAACATATTAAAGGGTAGTTCACAGGATTAATAAAATGTGATGATTGTCAACTGTTAATGTTGGTATTTTTGGTTAAGGTTAATGGAATTAGAATGAACACCAAAGGTGAGTTTCCCGAAGCCTTTTTAATGCTACGGTGTTCGCAAGTTCTATGTTAAAAGATAGAACTTTAAGCAGCTTGAGTCCAAACTAAATTCCAGAGTCCAAACTAGAGTCCAGAATTGAGTCCAAACTATGTGATTTATTGGAAATAAACTTGACAGCAATGCCAATGTCCCTTTGATGATTATAAGAGACAACAAGGTTGTCTGCTAAAAACCTTGACATGTCAGGCTAAACTAGAATCAATACTTTGTGCGTTTATTAGTGTCTTCTTGTACAGTCTGGGGAATCCATGTCATTCAAAAAAAAAAATGCTATGTATAGTCGATGAAAATTCTTTAAAGTTTTAAATTACTACAGTTATTTAATGAGCCTTTGGAGATGGTTGTTATTAATACAGTGAATCATATTAACCAAATATGAACTACTTCATATAAAGTATGTCACTGAAATTCAAATATTTATTTCAAATTTTTCATTTAATATAGTGTAAATAATAATTTTCACCAGAATATTAAATCCAAAACAAAAAGGATTTTATATATATTTTTCTGTTGCTTGCTTTTTAAATTAAGAGACTGCAAATATTATGTTCTAAATATACAACTTTAAAGATAAAATGGTTCCAAATATTACTAAAGAAAAACAAATACATTAAAAAAAAACAAATATTGAACAGCCGTCTTACAAACTAGTAACTCATTTATATTTTAAAATAACTGTTCCAAATTGACATACTAACTATTAAAAGTACTCAGGGCTAGTGAGTTATATAACAACCATTAGAAAGCATTTGTTACTCTGTTGTGTTACCCTAACAAAGGCTGAAATATTCCAGTAACATTAAACGCACACAATTTTCTCAGTATGCCTGTCAAACCTATAGGTAACTGTACCTCACTTTAGGTAGCTGTGAAGCTGCTTGGGTTTGGCCCTCTTGGAAAGGCCGACTCTTATTGGTCGACTGCAAGTCTTCAAAGGCTCCAGCCTTCTGGGCTGTTCAGGCAACACTGGAGACAAAAACAATATCAGTTTTAAAAAGCACCTGTAGTACCTGCTCTTATCATCGAATTTGTAGCTATTTTATATGTCTGAATATATAATTCTAATAACTTGTAACAGCATAAGTGATGGTAATTATAAAGCACGGAATAGGAAATATAAAATAAGAGACTGTTAAAAAAAGACTTCCCTTGCCAAATTTTAATTTCTATTTTATTATTTATTATTATACATAAGATGAAATTTAACATCACCTACTTTGAGCCTGTCCATTAAAGGAGCCAAGAGATATGAAGGCAGGAGTCCATTTTTTACATTCATCCAAAACCTTCTTGCATCCTGATGCAGAGAATATAATACCGACCATCAACAATGAAGGTTCCTGAATAATGGTTGGATGTAATTTGAATAATTTCTTAATTCCATAATAACTTCATCAGATATAGAACAATTGTAAGAGTAAACATAAAAATATACCAACAGATATGATATTTGCTGGTCAAAATTACTGTCAATACCCAATGTAATGTATTATAATATAACTTATCTTATTTTATTTATAAACTTTTATTGATAAATTTTCTTAAACCTATTGATCACTGCATTTATTTCATGCACGAGGGATATAACAAGATAAATGTTCATAGACATTTAATCATACACACGGACAAAATCTGACATATTTTCTGACAAAATTCTTACAACACAACTAATATTTACCCTTATGCTCGACAGTGGAATACATTGAATCTTCTAACTCTGTTGTTAGATGGGCACGTTCCAAAGGCACCTCCTGCGCATATTCACAGCCATGTCGGTCAGGTGTAGTTTTTTTCTGCCTTCTAAGAGCTGTCGTATTACAGCTATTCAACTTTTGATCTGTGCTTTCTTTCTTTTCCACTACAGGGTTCCTCAAAATGGGGTCAATTTGCAGCTCAGAGGCTTGCTCCTCAGGCCCTTTAATCAATAACATTTTACAAGGCCTCTGTCTTAATAGCATATGTGTGTCCATGTGTTTTTCTAGAAATTGAAGTGGCCCCTTCAGTACCAAGTCAAAGTTTTCCTTAGCTTCAAATGTAGGTGTGACATTGTCGTCAGACTTTGAAATGCAATTTTTCCCTTCTAACGGTTCTGTTCTAACTTGGTTCCCCGACCTTATGTCAAAGATGTCATTGTTTAGGGATTTTTCATAATGGATACTTTCAGTGGAGCCCTTATTATTGATGCTGCAAAGGGTGGATCCATCCTGAAAAATAACACTCTCATTTTCTGCAACTGTGTTAGTCTTATGTAAATCTACAAGTGGCTTAGTGTGATTCTGAATAACCTCCTGTGAAGGCTGAGCTGCTTCAGAACAAGACTGTAACATTATGGCACATTCTCTGACAGTTGATTTGCTGAGAAGAGGGCTGGATTCTATTGATGTCTTAGGAGTCAAGTGGGAATCAAAAATTGCAGGAACCAAGTCAGAGCTGAAAGGCACAGGTAACTGAGCATGGTCCTTCAGACTGTTCTCTTGTTCATTCCCTTGACCTGAATGCCACTTAGGTACTACTGCATTATCGGCAGAGGCAGCAGTAAGTATCTCTCCTTCCTTATCTTCGTCAATAATTATATCTCTGTGCGTTGACGACAAAAGCTGTTTGTTTTTTACTATCCATCTCTCCACAAAGGGCAAACCATCCAATTCATCTTTCTTACTGATACCAGAGATTGTTTTAATTTTCACTATGTCTGACAAAATATGTTTATCCAAATATGTTTTTTCCTGTGTTTTTTTAAACCGATGCTCCATGAACACCACAGTAGAATCTGATGCAACAGGTCTGTTGTGTACTATTAGGCCAGTTTCACTGTAGATGAGGAACTCAGTTACTTTTGCTACATTCATTGCATCATCTGGAATTTGTGATTTGCTCCAAGAGTTCTTTTCTGGTGCCTGTTCAGTGCATTCAGACAAACTTTCCGTAGCTATACAAAAAGCATTTTCCCATTGTGCTCTAATAACATGGTGCAGATTCATACTGTTTGCACTTTCCTTGCTTTCTAAATTATTTCCTAATCCCATATCAAGAGTTTCAGTAGGATTGTTGATATGGTAAGATGCCTCAGCCACAATTCTCTCAGGATGCATATTGCAATGGTTAACTTCAGCTTTTGCTTCCAATTTAATGTCTACGATGTCTTTCTTATCAGCCTTCAGTCTAGCTCCATTTCCCATGTACTGTAATCCATGCTCCTCCATTTTTGAAACACCCCATAGCGTATCATTCTCAGTGAGAGATGGCAGAGATTTTCTGTGGTCACTAAACAATGTGCTCACCATTGGATACTTTTCAGTCCTGTTATACTGATGTGCATCATGCTTCCTATCATCTTTGGCTCTTTGACTCCCTGAAAAGCTTTTGTCCAGACTGGGTATGGCTGCATTAAAAATGACATTTTCAAAAGCACGGTCTGAGGTCTTATTGTCACATCCAGATTGGGAGAGCTTGTTCATTCTTCTGATTGGCTCCACTTCATCCAGAGTCACAATATAATCAGGCTCTAGTAAACCCATTTCAAAATCTCCCACTGTGAAAGTCTCATTTTTCCTGCCAGCCCTATTGTTAACTATTTCTGAAGTATCTTCTGTATCACGTCCAAAGGGAAACAGATATGGCACATCTATATCCCTCAGAAACATTTGCTTTATGGTTTCTAATTCCTGACACATATTTGCAATGTTATTTACTACATATAAGCTCACGCCTGATACCTTATTTATTTGAGTGGAATTCTTGTTAATAAAGTCTGCTGCCTCTATATTTCCAAATTTCCATCCAGGGTATTTAAAACTTTTTTGTATTAAATACTGTTCTTCTGAAGTTTCATCTTGCAGGGTATTTTGTGATAAAAGATGCTGATCGATACAGTCTAGTGGAAAACCACGAAAACTTGGCAATGGAAAATCTGGTATAGTATTTTTACTTTCAAGATACTTTTCAGGCACAAGTAACTTTGCCTGTTTAGGAAATGATGAACCACAATCATATTCAAGATAACTATTCTCTGTAATATCTAAGTCTTCCATCTCTCATGTATTCTATTGTGAAAAATCTGTAACATAAAATATAAAAGACAAAATTATTGTCTGAGCTTTCCAGTCCCATAACAAAACTTTCTATACTCAATTACCCTTAAAGATAATGCCTTAATCTTTTTGATCAGATAAAATTAAAAATCATCTAATAGAATTTAGAAATTAAAATAGAATTCCAACAATATTTGGCGCAAAATCTAAGTAAGGCAAAGTCTGGCACAGAATCTAAGTAAGAAGAAATATTCATAATACCATATCAATATGTTTTTACATTATTAGGTTGAATTTTACATATCTAAAAATCACTATGACCCTCTACTGTATAGACTGTTATGGAAGATAAATAGATCAATAAAAATGCATTGTCGATTGATTCTTTAATTTCAATTAATCATTTTTTTCTCATTGAAAATACATTTTAAAGACATACTTGAAACTACACCAAATGTTCTATATGAATCCACCTGCAAATAAAAGAAACTTTAATGATTTTAATTTACAGTGTAGATTGTGACATATATTACCACACCCTTATAATATAATCAATGAAGAGTGGGTGATTATAGTAGCATTATTGTCCATAACACTTAACATATGGGTAAGGATTTTGAAGACAGTCTGCAGATGTCAAGCAGAGAGTTACATGGGCCTAATGAAGAAGTACCTCATGTTGTTTTGTCAGAATAATGCTAATATTAAGATTTCATTAGTCATCGTTTACACTGTTTTGCTTGTATGTATAATTTCCATTGATAACTGCATAAATTTACCAAAACATTGATGTTATATCGAACTACAACTATATATTATGTCTTACCTATAATTTTCGAACTAGAACTGAGGAGAATAACTTCAACGGATTAGCTATTTTACGATTACTTACGTTACTCGAACGTTGCTTACAACTCTGTAGAGCTTAAAGTAACTTAAATGTAAAAAGTATTATCGCGCTCTCTGCTACGCTACAGCTCACTTATAATACAATTATTTAAGTGCCAAGCAGCAAGTTGTATCCCGTTTATTATTTCAAAATAGCGCTCTCCTCCTAGGGCCGTACGCGGAAGAAAGCGTCACGTGACGTTATCTGCACGAGGATGGTGCTGCTTATTTACAGTAATACACTGCGTAAGGGCTTGTCATACAATCAGATATAGGCAAAATAATGTCTTTCAAAGATTAAATGATTCAAAATGCTTAGTTCTGCTATTCTATAAAATAATGTAGAAAAATTGAAATTTTTTATGGACCATATAATACATTTAAAGTACATTTCATGCAAAATAAATAAACACATGGATTCAACATAGAAATCCAACATAATAATGCGTTGTTTTTGTTCTATTTTTTAATGTTGTTTAATAATGTTTCTTCTGTTTTGAATGTTATGTTATGTGTTTTTCTGTGATTTAATAAGGAATCGCGTACTTTAGAACCTCCACTTAGTCTAGACTTTTAGAAATCTCCATGCATTAGGTGTTCCTCCTTTCCAGCTGATGACCGGTACCCCCCTACACGTCTGGTTGCTGGTATAACTTTGTTTTCATGCTTGGAAATGTAAGGTGGATGCAGAGTAGGAGGCGTATTTTAGCTTGCGCATACGCAAAGGGCACCGCGTCGTGCAACAGCGCTTGGCGAAAATACTGGGTCTGCATGAAACAAACGTGTGATACTGTCTGACGGGGCGCACCATTGTGCCACATACCCTCAAACCGACGTCGGATCGCTTCCCGCTGCAACCTTTGGAGCAGATTCTCCACATTTTTTGTCCCCCCCCCCCTTTTTACTTTGAGCATACTAATATATCAAGAGAGCCTTTTCATTCACAAGTATACGCAAAACAGACCGGTCCTCCATTTGCTCCGCTTTCTTTTAAGGTAAGGCGCGACAATTTATTCAAATGTGGGTAAACATGAAGGGGGTGTTTTTGCTGTGGTGTTCTTAAATTGATTAATGAACAAGTATTGTGTATTCGCATGTACGACGATTAATGAATCAAATGGGATGTCTTTCTGAAAACTAATCAATGCATAACCACTTATTAACTTTTATATTTCTGACCACATACCATGATTTACAGGCTATCCAGTGCCAAAAACATTTTCAGGGGAATTTGCAGTTGACGTTGTGTGCGGTATATTGTATAGTTAATTAAAACAGAATTATTTCAGTTGCAAACACACCGGAATTTAACGCATAATGGATGGGAAAAAAACATAGCGAAATGGGATTTCCTTTGAAAACTAAAACCTGCAGCCAGAAACCATTTGCATTGCTACCAAAAGAGTAGGAATTCCTTTGGAGCTTCTTTACGGAATGATGCCCTCGATATGATTTTGGCAACACTTTTGATTTTGCAGAAAGCTCTTTTTTGAACAGTGAATGGGTGGATCGTAAGATGCAAGTTGAAGGACGATTCAATGGCAATTTTCATCTCTGAGCGAAGAGCTAGTGTTTCCCGAACCAGTAACACAGCAATTTCAATTGGTATGACAGCGGAGCGCAAATCGATTTCCCTGTTCGCACTGTTGCCTGTGTCTTTTTTTTCTCTTCTGGCACGCTGACATGCGTGCAACAGTACTGGCGACCCCGCTGTTATTTTAATGACAGGAATGTAAATATAACGAGAATCATTATGCAGCAAAATTTGGGGGTTATATATTCCATTATTTAATAGGGAAATCATGGAAATGCTTTACTCACCAAACATTTTTCTGGCAGCACGTGGTGTCAATTTATACCATGATCTGTTGTGCATTAATCTATTCTTTTGTCGTTTCTTTTCATCAGTAACATATAGCATAGATTAAATTACTCTCGTTTTTGACTGTCAAGGTCATTCCCCGGTGGATAATGTTGGGAATAGGACCTTCACGGGCGTTACATAATGGCCCAGCACAACAATAAATGGATCTGGTTCATTATGTACTTAGCGACTCTTCAGTAAAGCTTGACCAATCGAATTTAACCTTATGTATACATGCGACAGTATTTGTGGAAATACCATTTTATGCAAAGCATATCAGGACTCTTCGATCAGTCATTAAGCGTACGTATTTGACAGACCAGAAAGAGCTCTTTGGTGCTTCACAGATATTCTTAATTGTTTTGACATTTGATTGTAGTTAAACATTTTGCGTTAAAGTTAAATCATTAAAACGGCAAATTATGAGTATTTCTTATATGAAATGGCAATTTGCCCGATGTTTTAGTAAAAGAAAATTTGTTTAGTTTAAAAATGTGCCGATTTCGGTTTTCACTTTTGGGATTTTACCATAAATTTGGATATAATAGTGAAAGGTGTATTGCAAATGAATATGTAGTGGTATATTTATATATAATCATTTAGATTACTTACATATTAGACCAGATGTAATTACTTGACAATTATGCAGGCAAGGCAGAAATGTGCATTGGTATGGGTTATCTCTGTAATGCTTAACACATTGGAAAAATACCTCACAAAAAGAACTAAACAGAATTTCCAGTAGCACAAACAAATTATTATGTTGAGTAAATGTTATTATTGTATGGTATGTTGAGTAAACAGTATTGTGCAACAGATGCTTTCCGATACAGTCAGAATGGTTGAGTGCCAGGTTTCCGCATTATGGACAGATGTATGATTGGAGCAGTGTGCAGGCAAATACACGGAGGGCACACATGTAGTGCGTGCTTGGGAGTGATGCAGCCAGGACTACACAGAAGTGTCATGTTTTCATTCGTGTTCTGGAAATTTTCCTGATTGTCTACTTCTAGGACTGATTTAAGATTGAACTGCATTTTCTGACTCTAAGCGTTACAAATATAAAAATGCTTATTAAATATAAGGTGAAGCGATTCAAAACCAATCCATTCAAATTATACTCAAATTCAATGATTGTACACCAGTAAGAAAAATGTATAATTTGATTCTATTTTTTGTGATTTAAAGGATGATTTGATTTTAAAATTTGAATATTTAATGTTACATTTGCACATATAATCCATCAGTCGGGATACCATTAAATTTAGTGTGCTTGTATAGCATTTACTTTTGAGTTCAAACTTACAAGTTACAATGTTTGGAAGAGTTACACGGATAAAGGGAACATTTAATGCAGTAAGTAAGCTAGTCAGATTTAACACAGAATTTTGATCCTGAGAGCCGACTGCTGTTTCTGAAAGACCGTTAACCTTTCCAGGTCCAGCTCCTCATATCTGTTCTTCTCTGGAAAATGCAGTTCTTCCAATATCCCCTGACAAGGCCTCTGTTTGCTGCAGAAAGAAATCCCCACGCACTTGTCATCATCCTTTGTCTTTCTGTCTGTTTCCATAAGTACAAAAACATGTCCTTTACATACTGTACCAAAGTAATTGGTACCCATTGAAAAGGAAGAACGAAACATACTGGTTACTGTTGAAAGCCAATATTATGTATGTTTCTATATTATCATGCAAAAAAAAAAAACTTCAGATGTGTTATAATGTTATTTGAAATGCCCTCTGTGATTGGGGAGATTTTTATGGGTTTATTTAGATTGAGATGTTGACTTATGGAAACTACTGCAGGGTTGTCCATTGTTGATTCCACTTCCTTAAATCAAGCAAAAAAAACAAACAAACTTCCTTTTAACAGCAGCTATGAGCAGAGACAGCAGAACTCGTCTTCCTTTTGGGGTGCATGTGCATGCATCTGTATGGGGCAGAGAGCATAAATGATCTCGCGGAAGTGTTCCTCACTACATGTTCATTCATCGTGCATTTGATGACTGATGGTGTTTATTTGCTAATGGGAGACTTTAATATAGGTGTCTAGAATGTACTAGAATCTGTTGATTATCCCACAGCATCGATGCTGTTATTCCATTAAGACTAGACCTTCTGCAGTGTCCATTGCTGCCTGAGGAATCAAAGTTTGATTATCTCGAATTCTTTTGCCTGAAAAATGGTAGAAGAGTACATAGCATTACGATTTGTTTATAACGTGATTGTGTTATAGATGATTTGAATTGTGACATGCAGTTTAAAAATACAGCTGTATATCTTATCAGGACAGCTAGATTACTGTATGCTTATAGGCCTTGCAGATGCATCCATTTTCTGTACTTGCCTGTCCTATGGAGAGGTCCAGAGCCTGTAGGACTGTGAATGTCCCGTGATGGGTTGCCAGCTCATTGCAGGGCACTCATACCATTCACACCTATGGACAATTTGGCAAATTCTGAGTCACTGTAGCTGGTTTTTACCTGTACAAGGCAACTCTGCAACCACTCAGGGAACCAGGGCAGTGTCTTGAACCCCAGTCCAAGTGGCAAAAGTACTAACCACAGCACCCCCATGCTCCTATGGGTTCATACGTACTGATCAAAATGAAATATGACATAAAAAATTAAAGTGGTCCCTGCAAAATTATTTGTTAGCGTGATTACTGGGTTCTATTATTGAGTGATGGTTTAATAACAGTAAGGGTCATAGTTAACTTCCATGTTAACTTCCATTATGCTCCAGTAACTTGATATAGTTATTAGTACTCACATTGCTTTAGTGTAATTCCCCTCAATAATTACTTTGGATGAAATTCTTGGTGATTGATTCCCCAATTATAGAAGCTATTTGTAGCAACAGACACAAAACACTTGAAAAAAGGCCAGACGTACAGGAGTCATTGACAGATACAAGTGCAGTATTTTAAAAATCAATTATATACACTAACTTCACTAAACAACATAAAATCTAATTTAAATACTATGATGTGCGATAATTATTTCCGTTTAATTCCAGATAAACTCTATCCCTCTGGATGTATGTTTAGTATTTGATTATTCCCACACGTGAACTGTATTCCACTGATCTGTCTTGCATAGCTACTTATCCAGTACAAGATCATGGGAACCTGGAGTCTGTCCCAGAAACCACAGCATACAGGTTGGCTAGGATGGCACTTATGCCAGTCTATCATGGGGCACAAATTCAGGCACCGTCACACACACCGGGCAATCTGGAGATGCCAATTCACCTAACGTCAAGTTTTATGACTGTGGGAAGGAATTGAGGTCCCCAGAGGAAACCCCTGTCGATATGTGGAGAATGTGCATGGTGAACATACAAAGAACATTCTGATTAGGCAGCCTCATTGTTTAGTTGCTTGCCTGACAGATTCATCCTACTAACTTGCTGAACAACAGCAGTTTGCTCTTTCATGTTCTAATGATACTCCTTCATGGAACTCAAACTTTTGGTCAAATATAGGAAGTAGGAAAGTAAGTATGAAGAGGAAATGAGGGCCACATCTGAATGATATTCTGCGCATCATTATTCAGCGTTCATTTTCAAATCTTTGGGGGACAGGGTTTATCTCATGTCGATTCCTGTCAGGGTTTATGTCAGCCAGCAAAGCCTGCCTTCCAGAGAGCTAACAGTGGGCCTTCTCCCAAAGGATGCAAAACACACACCACACCTCATAAATCAGCCAGTGATTTATTCTGTTCATCAGGACATCTGGGGTTCTCGGAATGAGTAGAGTGAGATAACAGGAGTTGCTACCCTGTTCAGAGGAATTATAGGAGGTCAGACCAAAGAACTGTGACGTGTGTGTGTATATATATATATATATATAAAATACACACATATACATACATAAATATGAGTGAGTATTTGTGTGTTAGTCTGTCTGCATATATAGATCTATGCAAACAGACTGACAAACAAATACACACACATATGTATGTATGTATATGTGTGTATTTTTAATTTCTATATTTGTTTGTTTATGGGTAGTTTTCACGTTCTCCCTGTGTTGCCTGGGATTTTCCTTGGCCTGTCGAAACACATACGGTTTGGCCAAAGGTGAACGCATATTACCTGTAGCGTGCATACGACTGCGTGTGCGAGCGTGTGAGCGTGCACACACTTGGGAGGCCTGACATCCCATTCAGAGTGCGCTGCCAGCCTTTGCAGCCTGACCAGCATACGGGGACGGAAGATACATAAAGATCACTGCGTTGTTAATACGGTTTTCAACTTAGCGTTCCTCTTACAGCATCGTTTAAATTTCCAAGTGTGCGCTCCATCTGCAGTGTCGTTCGTATTAGCGAGCTGCTGTACCACCGGCTCTCTTGGCCATAGAGATGTCAGATTCCAACCAGCAGTGATAATGCTAATGACGATTTGGCTTGTGGATTTCATCCCGCTATCCGTGATGTTTGGTGGGGATTCAGAGACAGCAGAAAGGAGGTTCAGCGGGAACACGGCTGACAGGTAGGTAGCTGCACCCAAGGTAGACGGGGATCTTAGAAGTTGGAAACCGGGTTTGACAGGATCACAAATAACTTGTGCAGGGACAGGAAAAATTGATGTTGTGCAAGTCATAAAGGATACTATCAGAGGGAGAGAGAGTAAACCAATGTAAAGCACGGAGTCCTTACAGTCCCTTTCGAAGAGGCAATGGAAGTCCTTGCTTTATTGTACTGTTCCAGATTTTTTAAAGCTCATCCAGTGGAGGCCTTTATGTCATTTGTTTTTATTTCGAAGGTAAAATGAGTGAGCTTCTCCCTCCGTTACCTCTCTGTTGCACACACACGCATTTCCCACAGCTGAGGGAGTCTCTTCATAGTTTTACTATTCTGCAGGAACAATGGGGAAACAGAACAGCAAGCTGACCCCTGAGGTGATGGAGGACCTGGTGAAGAATACAGAGTTCAATGAGCACGAGCTCAAGCAGTGGTACAAGGGCTTCTTAAAGGATTGCCCCAGCGGCCGGCTCAACCTGGACGAATTTCAGCAGCTGTATGTCAAGGTGAGCACTTGCTGCATGATCTATCACACGGCCGATTTCCAAAGCATCTACCATTTGATAACGCAGCATATAGGTCGAAACATTTGACCAAATATTCCTGGGGAACTGTTATCTTATTTTTTATTTTTTCCTTTCAGCTGCTTAACAGATGTTTGCAGTCTTATATTCGGCAGGTATCTAACTGAGCCTTTACTGTCAAGTTCAACTTGGAGCTTGCAGAGAGAAATCCTTCTGGGACGCAGCCTGCAGTCTTTTGGTGAAACATTGTAAGCCAATAGGATTTTTGACCATAGCAATTTCTTTCTAAAGTTAAAATCAAGTAGTATATGAATTACCCTAGAAATAAGAATGGCAAAGAAAATATACTACACTTTTGACATTTCTTAGCTATCGCAAAATTTCAAGTGTACATTGATTTAAATAAACTGTTAGGATTTCTGAAAACCCTTAAAACTTATATAAGATGTTTTTGAAGCGTCATACTCCTACGTTATGCAGAGTTACAGCATATTTTATTCCAACCTCCTGCTGGTCTCAGCTATATTATTGAACCACTGTGAATGAAGTGTTTTGATTCTAATGAAAAAAAGTGAAATAGAAAAGCTGCTCTCTGATCTTGATTACAGTAATTATACCCACAAAATCTTAGCAAAGGAAATAACATTTTAATCTGCTGAATCCACTGCAGCCTGTATCCAATTGAACATCAGGCTTTAAATACCTCAACCAACATTATACGATGAATAACTATATTTGCACAAACACAAGAATATTTCTATCATCAGTCCAGCAGTCTATTTTGTGGTGGTCAAGTATAATTGGTTTAACATTATTAAATTATTAAATGTTTAAATATTTGGCCAAAAATATTTTTGCCAATCACTGTATCATATTTTGCATTTATGCAAATCATCAAGATATGCATTTTTGTTGGTGACTCCTAAAGAAATATAGATGTAAATAGGCTAGGTAGTATACAGACTTTTTACGTCATATTGATGTATTTTCAAAAGAGATGAAACAATAACATTTATATCGATATTTTTTTTTTCATTAATACGTCACCATAATTGTTATACAATAATATTAGGGCTGTTGAATTTAACATTACACTGCACTAATTTTATCAAAATAATGTTATTATTTCTTTGATCACGTTAACACATAATATTTTGATACCCAGTTTGAGGATTAGCATGCGGAAAAAAATTTATTAGAGACTTATCAGTGTTCCAGTGCTGTTTGTAAATTCCATGAAAGCGTTGCACAGAATTCCAGAATTTACTGCTGAAATCAAAACATTCAATTAATGTCACAGGGGAAACTGATGGAGGGGAAGAAATCATTGGTTCATTTGGCTTTAAAAAACAGAGATGGTTCAGAGGATAAAAATGGTGTTTTCAATTTTTTTTAATTGAAAATGCTTACCTTAAAATTAGGATTTTTACAGTTCTTAAGTATACTTTCAATGGTTGTCAGACTTCTGTTTGTAGAGGCAGTTAAATTTAGTTTTTTTGTTCCTAAACCGTCGTGAGAGTGGAGTGCACTTTTATGTCTTGGCTGCTTATTTTGACCCTGGCAACACTGATATAGACATCATTTATTTTTGTCTTTATTTTGAGTTTTCTGTTTGGAATAAATCGGTTTCTATACTGAATAGTTGTGCTTGCATATTTGCAAACAGGGAAGGAAACATTTAAATTTGACTACAATCTCTTTTAATAAAAGTGTTTGTCATATGTCACATGTGACAGTTAGCCCACTTTCAAGAAAATATCAAGATACATTGTGTATTGCTATTCTGCCTGAAAATACAGTAATATGGTTTTTGGTCCAGCTATGCTGGATGCATCTGCTCACGATCTTCATATACAGACCTGTGTTCCCTGGCAACAGTGTAGCACTGATGTGCTTTTGTTCAAATTCTATGTGCACAGATCACAAAGGTGGAGAGCAACGAATCTGCCGCATCTGAATGGCTTTATTTTCACCATCGCTAATTGAAACCATAATTACAAGCTTGCTTTCCTGAACTTTGTTTTATTTTTGCTCCATCAGTCTCATTTTATTTATGTTTTTCACACTGATGGACTAGATGGTAATTTGGTAATTAGTCTTTCGAACTTCCTGTTTGCTGTATTGGTTAAACAGTTTAACAATGGCATGTCTTCCTAGCTGTGCTAGAGCTGTTGTAGAATGAGAGAAACAGGATTAATTACATATACCAAATAAGGGTTGGTATATGAGGTGCAGCTAATGCTGCATCCAATTTTGGTGACACATCAGGTCCCCACAAATTGGAAGTAGTCTCCGTTAACAGCTTTGGAGAATCCATCCAGTCCTGGTTGATTTTATGGGACAGAACTAAACCAGCCCCATGCTCTTCTCTTATACATTGAGAATTATAGGACGTCGGACACAAGGGTCAGATTGTCTGCCCGCGCGTTTATTGAATGGAACAATGGAAAGTATCCAGAGGAAAGGGGACAGTGTGGCAAGCATGCAAATGCAGGCTGAAAAATGGAAAATCGTTAGGTGTCAGAAGCAGACAGACTGGGAAGAAGACGTGATTGATAAACATGAAAGCTTGATGCAATCCCCAATAGGTTAGGCATTTTTAGCATTACAAAAATTAGAGCTACGGAATCTGTATCTCAGTATCATCTAAATTCCCAAATGTGGTGGGCAATCTGTTTCTAATTCGGTGAGCCATTTTCACAGTTATTAATAATGCTAATCCAATAGGGCTATAAATAATACTGAGTGATTAATAATAATATTAATACTGTATTCCAATGTAAATGGATTTGACTCAGGCTCTGCTCCTGTCAGACAACAAGTATGTTGGTTTCTGTTTCTGTTTTGATGTTATTGGTAGTTTCAAGCATTGTGTGCATATTCTTCAAAACAGAAGCATCACAAAAATGTTCCAAAGGGAAAAAAAACAGGCTAGCACCTTAATTTGTATTTAGCTACCTAGCCATTGATGATTATAGGACACATAGGTTTTAAAATCTAAAGAATGTACTGGAACGTGTGGGGGAAAAAAACACAACAGTTAATTGGAGAAATAGGTAATGTCCTGGATATATGAGTATTAGCCAATATGATGGCACTGATGCATAGATGGAATTGGTACCATCTATCAAGCTGTGCAGTAGACGGGGTGATTCTGTCTGCTATGGTCTGAACATCAGAACACATTTCACAAGCCTTTGAACTGTGAAGTCCTTCTCTGTTAAAGGTAATAAGGTCGCTCTGATAAGGTGCTCTGTGGGCACTAACAGTGTTACTGCAGCTGCTGGGCTGCCAGTCATGTAATTTCTGATGCTGTCGTTGTCTCAAACTGTGAGTAAGAGCGGTGCAACGAACTTGGGATTTCTGGCTGTTGAAAGTTATTTCGCGCTGCTTTACAGGAAACAATGGTGTTGTATGCTGCGAACAAAACACTATGGCCAGTTTTTATTGTTTTGTTATTTGCCTATAATCTCAGTATGTCTTGTCAGCAATAAAATATCGATATTGGACCTGGATCTGCAAAACAGTTCTTAACAAATAAAGTCCCTGAAGAGGCCTTACTGTAATACCCATGAGAAAGGTGCTTAATTTGAAAGCGTGCAGTACAAATAACAGCAGTGCAATTATATGCTGTTTTTTATACTGTATATTTGTGTTTATGTGCATACATACTTTATTTGCTGGATTATTTATTGTTGTTCCATGTGACCCTCTACTGGATAAGCAGAATGTCTGGTTGAATGTATGGATTGAAGGATTCCAGGATAATCAGTCAATACAGGCTATCACCATGTCCCAGGTCAGAGATACGTAAATGAACGAGAGACACGGGTCCATGGCTTTGCTCAAAGGCAGGAAGTGCTGAGGGAATGTACATCAGAAACAGGGAATCATAGTGTCATTGTACAGAAGGAGAGCAGCGCTGTGAAGGGTTGGTCACATACTTGGCATGTTGTCTTCCTGTTCCAAGGGACTAGCCAGCCAAACTCTCCCTGATGCTTAAATTGTTGCCTCTATTTTTACTGCTAGTTAGTGTGGGGGGAGGGGGGTATTTCAGGTGACTCATCTGGGCTATATTTGAGTTTCATTCAGTATGTAGCATATTTCATGAATTGTTTTCAGCAACAGTAATGAAGTGAAGACTAATTATCATATTAAACTACTTATGTGAAACTTAATGATTAATTAAGTTTTAAAGAAAACAATTCATGTCACCTGAAATCCATCTGAAATCCTTCCATATTTTAAAAGGGGTAAGATCTATTCAAGTGGATAAATAGTCGTCCTATAGCTGTGTTCGATTCCGAAAGGTATGTATTCATTTCAATGCAGCATGTCACATACATACCTTAAGGCCTGGATGCCGGCTGTCAAGCTCAGCAAACATTCAGTAGAGTACCTATGTAACTTTAACCTTGCAGAGGACTGCAAACCTGTGCTCATGAATCAACAGTTTTACCTTGAGCAAAATTTGCAAAAGAACTGAAAAAATGCCATATAATATGTTAGGCATTGAGCCTATGTTGATTAATTGGTTGGTAGAGTTTTATCTGTTGGTGTCCTTCGGAGTGGCATTCTCTATGGGAGTACTGATGTCCTTTGATGATCTCTGTGATTGTGAGGTGGTCACTGCCAGTCCAACACCACCCTACTCAGTGTCATCCCAAGGTCTCCCCTTAGCCCATATAACATCTGTGTTTTCTCTGCTTTGCGCCCCGAGGGGTTGTCTGTAGGGGATGTGGTAGAGGAGCTGGTGGGTCTTGGTTACACAGGAAGGAGGATTTGATCATTGTTATGCAATACAGGGAAACCCTTTCTTTAGATTATGCTTCATAAATCATCAGGATTATACTTTTTTTGTTTTGTTACGGTCTTTACCATCACTCAAACCACATATTTGTGTGCGGCCCCTGAGACCAAGGGCCACAGTCACTGCACTAGGGCCCCATGGGGACAAACCCAGCTGTGGGATTGTGCATCTCAGGGGTTGCTGTGTTATCCTGTCAACAGAATTCATATTCTTTCATCTGAAATCCTTCCTGCACCCATTCATTCTGCCCAGTCCATCAGGGGCTCATACATGCACGCACAGAGAAATTAGAGAGACCTTCTGAATGTCTTGAGATTTTGGGTGGAAACCAAATTACCCACAGGAATCCTGCAGCATCCAGGCAGGTCATGCACACTGTAAAAACTGTACATTCAAACTGTATAAAGTGAAGCAGCAGTACAACCAACTTAAGCCACCATGTTCACCCTCTCCTTACTGTGCTCAGTTAAAAAATTTCCATTCAGGATTGAGACAAAATATTGCTGTGTACCTTTATCAGAATCGGCTTAAAATCGCTGAGTACAAACATATACAAGGAATTTGTTCTGTTGTGTCTGGTCATACATTTTCCACATATTAATAAACATATTATTATTATTATTATTATTATTATTATATTCATTTGTTTGTATAAGCTGCCAATTTGTATACATTTCGTCTGTAACTATTGTATAAGTGATTATGGCAATTCACGTGAAAGTAATCACACCTTCAATATCCAGTTTCAGCCAAACGGGTTTGGATACACATATTTATTATTGTTAATCTGTTGGTCTTTCTTGTAAGGGAGGTATTTTGAAATAGATTTTTTTTTCCTGAATAGTCCAATGTGGATATGTTTATAACAGTATCCACTTCAAGTTAGAAGAAAAGCCAGTTACATAATTGTGTTCAAGAAAAGCTACGCCATTCAGTGTCAGCCGGGCGTAATTACCCTACAGCAATCTCCGCCATGAGATCGAATCACCTGTAAAGGGCAGCCGCCTGACCCCGCTAGCTGTAACAGAAATTGTTTGCAGTGCATCATTACTGATGATGGTTCCACTGTGTTCGTCTGCTTCACTCTGTAATTCCTCATATTCCTCGTTCGAGGTGCGTTTTCCTCACTCTAATCATCCCACTCCATGCTGGCACAGTGATGGGGGGTTGGGGGGGGGGGGGATGTTAATTTGTCATGATTAACTGAAGAGCCTGTTCCTAAATACAGAAGCAACGTCTGCATTTTTAATGGCTGCTGCCAAAAACGCCTGAGCGAAAATTAGTCTGAAAGAGAAGTAGGATGTCGTGTGGCCAAATTATTAAAATTTTGCACACTTGTAATATGGCGATTTGTTATGCTGTGTACTGTAGGCATGTTTACCTATGAAATTTTCCAGCCAGTGTACCAGACGAAACTGTTGATCATTAGCTGATCATAGCTTAGCTTGTGAATCTGAGCGATGTATGTGACTTTCCTCTGTATAGCCCCCTCTGCTGGGAAATAAGGGGCATTGAAAACAAAAGGGAAGAATTCTAAACTCCGTATTTCAGTAAAGAAATAATTATTAATTAATTACTAAACATTCAATATTAAGTAATATAATAGTGCAATCTGTTTTTATTAGCTCTGACAAGAAGTCTTTTGGCCATATTTTAAACATATTTATTCTTATATGTACTATATACTACCATGACCCTGCATTGAATATGACCGTATGAAATGGTAGATAGATGCATGCTGCTGCCGTCAGGTTCCAGAAGTAGCAAAACTACTTGCGATAGATTTTCTTGGACTGAGACACAAGAAATCATTTGGAATAGGGAGAGAGTAGTTATGTCATAAGAAAGACCACTCAGGTGCAGACAGCTCTGAAAAAGCAAAGGATGGATAGATGGATGGATGGACGAATGGATGGATGGACGGAAGACCAGATCTGGAAACCTTACCGGGGGAATGGACTGACCAACGTCCTATCAGCAGATAGTGAGTAGGATACAAATGATGGACAACATGGCAATCAGAAGCTGTCTTAGTAATCTTACTAAGCTCAGTTTTTCTTTAACAACTATCAACCTGCCCTGAGGCACTTACTGTACGGAGGCCATGTGCTGAAAAAAATCAAAGCATTGGTCACAAGGCTACCAGCGGCTGCAAAATTGCAAATACCATTCAGTATTCAAGTATCGTGACGTTAAAAAAATCCCAGTAAAAATGAACGTAGATGACAGGTTTGAGAAGAATGCTGTTAGGTTGCTTGATGATGAGGTTCAAGGTTCAAGATAGGAGGAGAGAAATATGAGCTGACCTGGATAATATCCTCACCAGGGATAAAATGTTGCATGATGCCAGGTCTGCAGTCCATTTATGTATTTGCCATGTAACGTCAAGATTTCTTTGAGCATTCTTAGCCATGTCATTAATTAGTCATTTGTTTGTTCATCCTGTTTTTCTGGTAACATCTTAAGCTCCGTTTTCAGATCCTGGATGTGTTTCTATGAGAAACCCATCTATGTCGATCCTGCACATTACAGCGCATCCAACAATGATGAGGAAAAAAAAAACAATCCACTGAGCAGAATGATTTTAGGCTGTGGAAGAATAGCTTGTGACCTACAGATCTATGCAAGGGTTTGGAAAATTCACAGGGTCCAGTATTTAGATTTTACTGGGAAGGGTTATGTATTTGTTTGTTTTTTAAGCTTTTAACTACCTTTATTAGTACTGGGTTAGTAACTGCACACAACGATGAAATCCTTTCTTTCCAGATGAATTCCAGTCCTTTAAAAAAAACTTCTTAGCTGCCATATCTGTTGCGTTTGGTTTGATTTCAGTGAAGCGTCCCAGAATTGAGTAGGTTTGGCAGTGCTGATTTATAAAATGCAGTGTAATGGGGCTAGAAAGGGAAATGGGGTGCTAGGAACATAAATTTGTTCACTTCAAAAGACCAACACACATTACCTGCACACCCACTTCTTTATACACATTGGTTTGCGGTAATGCAGGAATACAGCTGCTTCTTGTGTTTTATTGGTATGTAGTCGAGCAAAACTTCATTTGTTCTGTCCCCCTTCAGCATTTTGTTTCGTTCGTTTTGTGTGACTGTGGGGGCAGGATCCAGCAGACTCCTCTTTAATTAGATCCATTGCTTTGAGACTTTATATCTGTTTTGTCTGGTTATCGCAGGCAGCAGTACCCCGAAGGAAGGGCTTATTTTCCCACCAGAACGGTTTTGGTTTGTTCGAGCCCCAACCGACCGAAATGCTGCAAATTGCCGTCGAGTTAGCGGAGTGCCACTCAGTGTGTCGCTGCCTTTGCCTGAAGGAGAGCGATGGCTGTCTGCTTCCACTGAATTCACAAAGAGTTATGCAAGAGCTGCAGGCAGTAGGGCCTCTCGGAGGTGCCCACCGCACAGCAACGGCACAATTTGTCTTAATGCTGGCTTTATCAACGGGTAGCGATTTGGGAGAGGAGAAAACCCTGACCCTGGCGAGATTAGTGGCTGCCTACTAGCTTTACTGTACACACTCAGCCCACAGGCTATTATGTCATTTTTCTATTATTACATTTTCTTGGAGGGGCTGCAGCCATGATGACTGGGTAACAAAATGGCATGATACACTCTGATGCGCATGGAAAATGTTTGATGCCCTCCCAAGAAAATGTGGTAATGCAGGAAACAGTAATTGGTGAAGCTCATTACAAGTTAATAGCCTGTAGCAACCGCCGTTGCCTTTGGGGAAGCCCTCGGTGAGACTTGAACCATGCTCTCCCACCCAGAAACAGTAAGCCGAACCACCTCATCGACTCCACGGCTTCTAGAATCGCCGCAAGTGTGGATCCTGTTAAGCATTGGATTAGCTCCTACATATGTCCTGACATATGGTGACTCCTCTGGGAACTGGCTGCATTGAGACTCAAACCCGAGCCCCCTGCAGTGTAAGGATCACCACCAACTGCAGTGACATCATTGCCACACATCTAATGTGCTTAGACTCTCAGGAAAACAGTAATAATTTGCTGGTCACTGGGGCTGTACCCTCAAAGGTCTGCCGATTGTACCCTAAGCTGTAGGTCATTTTACCTTTTAAGGTACAGAAATGGACTCTGATGAGCATTCCTGTGCCATTGATGGTTTGTACCTTTGGAATGTTCCTCAGAGTCCATTTCTGTACCTTAAAAGGTACAATTACAAGGGTACAACCCTGTGGACAAAGGTACAAATTTTCCCGTTTTGTTTTGAGAGGGTAGAGGATGTGACCAAGAAAATCAATAATTCAGTTTGTATGTTGCAGCCACTGTTTACCTATCATAATGCACCTACTGTCAAAAATGCTATGTGCCTTCGGCCAAGGCAGAGCATATTAGATCTTTATCTCGATTCCCTGATAAGTTTGCCTTTCTTTGCCAGTACAAAATCAAAGGAAATGTTTTCTTATTCCATCTGGCATGTCACCAGATTACTTCCACTGAAGGTCCGAAGGCTTTGGCAGATTATGTAAGAAGATCACCGCGCTATTGCTGAATGGTAGCTGTTTGGCTGTTCTTAGCGGCTGTTATATTCCACTTAAATCTGGATGATTTGGACAGTACCCGGAGAGCTCTTGGCTTTGCTTTTTCAATCACCACCCGGACCCATCGATTGAAGGCCCTCTGCACTTAAGGGGCCAGGTCAGTGCACAGTTAATATTCATTTGTGGAGACTAGAGGGACGCTAAATTAAAATGAATCTCTTAGTTACGCGTGCAACAGGTAATGGCATTCAGCAGGGTTTGCCCTGGACGTACGTTAGGTGAGGCTGCCATGTGTTTTATCTGGGTTGTTCATCCAAACAGAATAGTGGCGTCGCATTTGGAGACTACCACTTGGGACATGGATGCTCTTCCTCGTACACAAAACTAAAATATCCTAAATCACAGCATCGACAGAATATTTTAACATAAAAAGGTCTCTTTCTTTTGAATTTAGTAACATATGGGTAATGGTAATACAATATATCTGCGCTAAGAAAAAAAAAAGTGATATATCAACATTACATACATTGTCGTAAACATTCGTGCACAACGATACTGCTTTCTGGGTGCGTGGCGCTAAACCAGACGCGCAAAAACGAAATGTAGCTTCGCTGCCTTGTGGCTGAAGACTGAATGTTTTTCTAGTGTCTTTTTCTGCCTTATGTAATGCCGCGTTTCGTAAGCCTGGCAGATTTTCACGGAGGAACACGGCCCAGCGGCCGCTCGCCTTCATGACGACTCTCCGCGTTTTGCCGCGGCCGGGTCGAACAGTGCGGCCATATGGCCCATGAGTTCCCTCCCCGTGAGACGGTCAGGTCACATTTGTGCATTGGACATCGGTGCCCCTGGCAGGGCATGTTGTGTTATGGTTTTGAGTGTGTTTAACCAAGACACTTTGGCCCCTTTTAGGGCTACGTAAGTCGTTCCCCTCCAGCTGCTAAATCGCCGATTCGTCACGGTCACCGTGGGTTCCGGGTTACTGTGCAAGGTTGCCAGTCACCGCACTGAAGGCTGTGAGTGTCATGGAGCCTTTGCCAGCCAGTCTGGGACTGAATCAGTCATTAGCAGGTCCAGAGAGGTTAATGCTGCATTAGGGGGCTGCATGTGGTATATTGGTTAAAGTATCGACCCTTTTGGTGGTTCAGGTGACAGGGGGATAATGGAGGTGTCACCCTCCAGGAGACATATAAACCAAAGTACAGGATTAAATCAGCTGGGGAATGTGTCTGTGCCAAACATCTTGGAACAGACTGGGCATCGAAATCAAGCGGCTTTCTATTTTAAATTGTGTTTTTTTCGCCTTTTATCCTTTTTTGTTCTTAGAACAAATAGGGTTTAAAAATATTTTTTAACTGTGTTCAGGGTATGGCTTCTTAGATGAAAAATAAAAAATTTTCATGACTAAGAAAAAAAAGTTTTATATTGTTTAAACTGCTGGCGGGACATAAACAAACTAAAAAAAAAAAAAAAAAATCATCAGATCCTGAAAGACTTACACCCCCACAGGCGTTTTCCTGTGGGGCTCAAGGTTAAATTCCTTTAAATGATCCTCCGGCCTGGAGCCCGCAAGCCCCGCGCATCGTGTGACTTTCCATTCCGTTTTCCCCTGACAGCTGCGTTTTCCCAAGGTCAGTTGGCGCTCACTGACGCTGCTGGAAACCTGAGGTGATCATGTCTGGGCGCGAGATCGTTTTCCATTCCTTTGAATGGAATCCCCACAATGGAGCTTAATGGTATCTCAGATACAAGTTGTGAAACTAATGGAAATTAGTCTAATGCAGCTGCTGGTGTAAGCCCTGCCAAGGAGCGGGGGCCAGGAGAAGGTCACCTGCGTATTAATTAGCTGCCCCCAATAGGTTGTGTGGGGAAGCGCTTGGCGGCTTGGCCTCATCAACCTTGGTTAAAATACAAGTATTTCTGTTTGTCCTTGTACACCATCAGTCCAAACAGGAGGGGGCAATTCCTGCTTTGTATCAGTGCCCGCATCTACCCCAGCCCCCCATGAACACAGCATCGACTCAGAGGCAAGGAGCATGAATGGGGGCGTGCCAGTGGCTCAGCAGTGGCCCATGGCAGCTCCAGAATTGTAAGTGTGGGCCAGCTGGTTTCTAATGGGTTTGTGTGGGATTCCTCCAATTGCTGGATTGCCTCCCCGTCACTGGTGACTCTGGATTGTCCACAGTGTGTAAACAAGTGTGAGTGTGCAGATATGGGAATATCCTCTGTTGGCCGAGTGTCTCATCAAGGGTGACACGGTGTGCTCTGGCTTATCCCCAGTGCGTCCTAATATACACTTCTGATATGTCCTACTCTGACATAAACAAGTGGTAGTAATGGATGGATGCTCATGAGAGTTTCACTTACACAGAAATGTTCTGAGGGCAGAAGGAAAAATGATTGGTTCAGAGAGATAACCCATCAGATTATAGAGGAGGCGGGACTAACAAATCAGATGTCTTGGTCTCACCTCACCTAGTTGCTTGGACCCACCTCCTCTACAATCTGATTGGCTATCCTTCTGTACCATTTTCCCTTCTACCCCCAGAAGATTTTTGTGTAAGTAAAACTCCCACAAGCTGGAAGGAAGGATAGACTGAACTCAGGGATCCATTTATCACCTGAAATTTTCTTTTTATATAATATCATCACAGTGGCCACTATTGTCCATATGACACAAATAGTCAGGGTCGTGATTTTTTTGTGTGTGCTATGCATAGATTTCCAGCCATGTCAATGTGTATGGCTTATGAACAGCTCCAGAAATATTTTACTTGGAATATGGGAAGGTTTAATTTCTGGCACTGTTAATACGAAAGTTAATACTTTCAAATACAAGTGCTTACAACTAAGTAGATTCAGCTAAAACGTGTGGCTAAATGGCATGATCGATATCTGTTGTTTTATACATATTTCTCTTGGTAAAGCATGTCCCCGAAGAAAATGTTGCAGATTTCAGGGACTCCAGATCAAATTTATCTCAAAAGCTGGAAAATGTAGAGGGGGGAAAGCAGGAAGGGTGCCCCCCCCCCCCCCGC
>JAABNY020000111.1:155653-177075 GCA_015164015.2 Brevimyrus niger | reverse complement strand
AAATAATCTCGCATTAACATCAATACCTAGCTATCATATTGAAGGCAATGCAAAATAACTCGTACTACAATGGGTATCAAATAATATATATCTTATAGCTAATAGTATTAGATGCAAAGGTACATATATATATATATATATATATATATATATAAAGAAGCAATAATGCATAAAAGAAGCAAAGAAATATAAAAGAAGTTACGAAATATTATCGCAAGCGGTGATAATTACTCGCAGCTCAATGAAAAAGCACAAGCAGTTGCAAAGCTATTTACACTCAGACGTGCCCTCATCACCCTCCTTCACACACGGACTGGGGAGCCCTTTCGGTCCTGGCAGGAGACCAACAATAAACCAAGATAAGCATTCTGCTTGCCGATCTAACGGCCCAGATTAGCATCCTGGCTTCTTTTTATGAGCCTAAGTTATTTATGGCGAAATAGGGTTTCTTTTTTTTTCTTTCTTTTTTTACAGGGGATCAGTAAGCAAAATGTTTGTGCAGTTTAGTAACATTCGGGGTGAATCATGGACGATTGATCTGAATTCCAGGATGACCAGTCCACACGTGATCAGAACTAATCCACAATTACTTCCCAGAATATTATAGTAAAAGGATTAATTCCATGCCAGGTGGGTGACGTAATCATCCGTGAATTCATCCTAATACACTAGGTGTGCCCTGAAATGGATAGGGTTATTGGAATTGCAGGAAAAAAACTCTTAACCCTGGTGTCCTTAATGTGATTTCTCTTTTCTGAGATGATTTGTTCAGTCTTGGGTCCTGTTTCAGAATGCAGGATTTATTACTTAACTGGATAACTTATTGGATTCAAGATAGTCTAGGCCAAATGTAATTGAATGAAGATAAAGTCCATTTAAACTGGGGTGTCTTAAACCTAACAAGTTACCTGGCTTAGCAAGAAATCCTGCTTTCTAAAACAGGTCCCAAGATCTCATCTCTTGTTTTTGTCAAAGCTGCACAGGTATACATACAGGTACACACCCCAGGACCCCAGAACAGTTCACTAGTCCATTGCAAGTATAATTTTCTCTACTTTCTATAATACATGAAATATTATTCAGAAATTTGGTACAGTATGGACCTATTGCAAAAAGTATTATTATTTTGGTATAGTATTTACTATATGTTTTTAAAACTTTTCGTTACCTTTTCTTTTAAGTGCCTATCTATCTGATTTGCATTAAAATTTGTTTTGCACAAAAAAAAAATGTTTTCTGATATTAAGTGTTACATGAATTGCATTCAAGGCAAGGCAACTTCATTCACATAATACATTTCTTAATGGTAAATTCAAAATAGTAAATTCACTAATAAAGCAGTATAATATTTACAATGGGGTGTTCCACAAAGCAGGATTTCTCGGTCAATCGGACAACTTGTCAGACACTAGAACTACTAAGCCTGCGCAAATCTTCAGCTTTGGAGACCAAATATGTCTGCAACGCATCCCCTTACTTGGGAAAGAACCCCAATGGTCAGAAGGGGGAAAGGCTGGCAGAGAACATGGTCATGAGTCTGATGGAGCCATTTATGGATGAGGGGAGAAATGTCACAACAGACAATTTCTTCACCTCACTGTCACACAGACTGCTTCAGTGCAACACGACTCTACTGGGTACAGTGAATAAAGTTTGCCATGAACTTCCTCCATCGGAGGGCATATATTCAGTATGAGCAGCAACACGCAGGTGGCCAGTAGCTGTATTTTAGAACATGCTGGACCTGGCGGCGGTAAATGCCTACATTCTGTACAAGGCGTGCACAGGGGGGAAAGGCAAAAGAAGATTGTTTCTGAGTCTTCTCAATTTATTATTTTTTTTTTTTTTACAATTTTTGCTATTTTTGCATGAACAGCCAGAGGAGAGAACATGCAAAGCTGGAGAGATCACACAAAACAAAATTCACTCTTGGTTTTATAATTCAGTGATGGCCAATCAAAAATAAATTAACATTATTTAATTCTGTGTGTGTACGAACATGTTATCAACCATGGACCATGACTTCACTCAGTTTATAACATTTGTGTACAAACATACATTGGAGACTGATGTGTTAGCAACTTTTCATTCTATTTTCACTCTATTTTTTTGTGTTTCCATATATTTTGTAAATGTGTGTCTTTCATATTTATAGGTCAGTTAGTGTGTGGGATGTTTTTTTGTATAGATATGGCAGGCTTTTGTGAAGGTTTCCATATCACACACATAGGTATGGGCTGCATTTGATTTGAGCTACCAGTCTGAGTAAGTAATTGCGCAAATCTGCGCAGGCTTAGCACGTAGTTCTAGGCATTTTTCACCAAAAAAAAAGCTCAGCAGTATTATGGGCTAAATTGGATTAATCTTCGTTAACTTACATTTAGCCCAGACTACCTTAAATCCGACAAATTATCCGGCTAAGCAAGAAGTCATGCTTCGTGGAATAACCACAGGCCTGACAATGCCGGTAAATCAGTGCTGCTAAACGTAGTCCACATGCGAAATGAAATTATTTAATGTCAGAAGGTGTGAACCCTCTATATCTGTTTACTTCTCTTCTAGCTTTTGTACTCAGATTTTAATACAGTCGAATATCCAATAAAGCTGTTATCATTTACATTTTCTGTTGTCAGACAATGGAATAAGTATGAAATAGTGACTGAAACGCAACTCATTAAGGCTACATGTTAACCAGCAGTCACTTCCAAAGTCCAAACCACTGCCAAGCTATTGTGTACATTTTTATCAGTAAAATTAGTGATTTTATAACGTCGAGGGACAAAAATCATCGTACATAAAAGACAACGGCTGTGATGTGATTTCGGCTATATGTACACGTAAAACGTGTGTATCTATGTGATAGTTTCATTTCCTTGTATATAGTCCGTAGTGTTTATTACTCCAATGATTTTGATGTAGCTATTTTTAGGTTTACAACAGTATAATCCTGATTTGCCGTAAAATGTCTCGCGTAAGCGTCCCGCTAAATGCGTGTTAGCAATTTGGTTAACCCCAGATTGATGGACATCATTGAAGGTAGAGAATGTTAGTATGGTCGAAATAGTCTTTAGTCGCTTTCTAGGGATAAATAAATAGATACATAAATCAGGAATACATGGATACTCGCTTAACGGTTTTAAAAAGCGGCTAAGTTGGTGACAGAAAACGATTCCAACTACGTCGTTGACGTAAAGCGAAAAACGTAAGGGCACGTACCATTCCTAAACTCAACTTAAATAAAAATGTAATTACTTTCTTGTAGTTGTTGTGTCTGCTTTATTACAATGTGGTGTTGTATTGTAACATTTCGGTTATTTTTCTAATAAACGATTTTGGCAATTATGCTTGTAAAATACAACTGAACCCTCTTTTTTTGGGTTTAATGGAATGACCAAAGGCGGTAAAGCAAAATGATCTGGAACGGTTACTTAATTAGTTAGTAGCTATACCTTGTTTCCCTCCTGCGCTATGCGGTGAGTATGTGCGGCATTTTCGGCAGTATACATTCCAACTTTGCTTAAAGTCGTAAAATTATCTATAGGGTGTAGAACCAAATTCGATTTCAATATGTAAACACACACGCTCTCTAATTAATAGCTGCATTTACATCTGTAAAGGAATCATCCTCGGGGACTCTACGAAGTCCTATTTATAGATCCAGATCCGCATAAATACGTTAAAGGGTCGCTTTTCCACATCACACATTGACTTGCCTGGAAAATACCTAGAACTAGTGAGTGTTTTTGTAATCCGTTTACTTGTTTATCTCGATCGGTTGCCAGAATGACTGAGGGTTTAACGTGAGTATTTGCTAGCTATGTCCTAAATCTTTACAAAATGTTTGGAGGAACGGTTAATGATTCAAAAATACCTCAGTCACTCGAAAGCATTTCAAATAAAAAATAAACATGGCAACTGTCTTGGGCATCTAATGAGTAATTAAGTACATTGAGTGGATCCGCAATTGTCGTGATACTGCCTTGTTTACTGCTGAGTTGTGTTTTTTTGTGGTGGATTTAACTACATTTCAGTTTAATTTTTCCGAGAACATTATAATGGCAGACATTAAATAATTTGATGTTGCAAGTACCTCATTTAATTTTGGAAGTGACTAGATTTTTTTTTGGCGGGGATGGATGTTTTTACTTGACAGTAATGACTGTGAACCACTAGATGGCGGTAAGGACGTCTAGGTCGCCTTTGCCAAAGCATACTATATTTGTACCTTGCTCTTTCTAAAATTTTTGTGACGATCGCTCGATGCGTTATTTCCTTGGTAGTGGGACCTTTTTACTGATGTGTAAGACATTAACGTAAATACTCCATTGTGGCCCTCTGTGTCGGGTGGTTATTTTTCAACAGGATTAATGGTGTTCATGTCTTTTAATCAGTGACTTTCTTTTTATGACAATTATCCACAACGTGGGCAGCTTTTGTCACTGCAGTGTATCTTTCTGGGTAGGCAGATATTTTTGTCTGCTTTCCAGGTGCTTGTCGTGACGTATTTTCCGACGTGCGCCCTCTGTCCACTGGTGGAAGTGAGCTCACCTTTGTGTACGCGCACGTGTCTGTCCGCCATGCGCGATACAGAGAGCAGAGTAGAATTGTAAACGCGCGACCATGTAGAGACAAAAATGACAAGCTGTTGTGTAAATAAGATAACATAAACAGGCTATTTAGTTTGTTTTTAATAAAATGACAATGTATAGACCTGTTCTATATGAAAGAAATTTAAATTACTTCTTTTGTAATCTGGCGCTATTTAGACAAAAATTTAATAAAATTATAAAAACATCACCTTCAAGGGGGGCGGGGCACCACCCTAATATAATGGTAGGGGAAACAGAATTTCTTATGTTATTTATCTTATTTACACAACAGCTTGTCCTTTTTTGTCTCTGCGGTCACACGTTTACAATTTTCCTCTGCTCTCTGTAATAAAGATCTGCCCTGATGTGCACACACAGGTGAGCACATTTCCACCTGTGGACAGAGAGCGCGCATCAGAAAATATGTTGTGTCAACAGGGGCATCAGAAGCACTTTGAATGTGAGGGGTACACACTGGCATAAAACTAATATTTCATGTTAAATGTGGATAATTAACCTTGTGGATAATTTTCATAAAAATAAATGTTCTGATGTTTAGTTCAATTGTTACATTGACTGCTGGGGGAAACACTGAAATTGATCATGTGTTTTTATTAAATTTTAATTGTAATAATGCCATTCCATGTTGTCTTCTGCAGTTTGTGAATGCCTGATCATCCTTGCAGCAAGCAAACTGATTTAATTTACAAAAGTAAATGAGAGTTTTTATTCTGTTTTTAGATATCTGCATCCTTGGGATTTGATGGAAGGCTACATTTAGAAATTTCTTCACCATGTGTTCTATTCCTGGGCTGCCAACACCTGGTGCAAGTGTGACTGTCCTAATTACTAGGGTAAATTTAAACCCACTCTGTATCCTTGTGGAACTCTGGGGTAATTTTTACCAAGAAAGAAAACCTAGTTACCAACGACTGAAAAAAGAAATCCAGTTTCCAAAAGAGCGATTTTGGGAATTTGATGGAAATCCTGGAGATCTGTGTCTGGTTCAGGTTTTTGAGACTTGGTATAGAGGTCGTGTTGTTTCTAGAAATGGATCCAATTATAGTGTGTTCCTTATTGATGAAGGCAGAACCATTGGTGGCACTACCTGCACTTTGGCATGGGGTTCCAATGACCTTTTCCACCTTCCTCCTGAAATTGAGTTCTGTGTTCTAGCTAATGTGCTGCCATTATCTTCTGAAAACAGGTGGTCTCCAATGGCTTTGGAATTCCTGAAATCCCTGTGCGGTAAAACTTTTGACGGCTATATCCAAGATGTGTTGGTGCCTCACAGGGCATTCCTTGTTGATATCCCATCCATCTCCAAACAGATGTATGAAATGGGATTTGCTAAAAAACTGTCCATTGAAAAGTTTAAGCTTTTCGTTTCAAGGTCATTGCAGTCCATCAGTGGAGATGTGGATTCTGTTGATTGTTATGAAGAAAACAGGAAAGGAAATGAACAAGTTGGAAATCACACTCAAGATGAGAAATGGCAGTGCTATCTTTATCCAGAGCTGCAAACTGAAACTGTTGAAACTGTAATTGTCACTGAAGTCACCAATCCACTACGTATTTTTTGTCAGCTGAAGGTTTTCTCTCAGGAGCTGAAGAAATTAACTGATCAGATTACTCAGCATTATGATGGAAGAGTCAGAATGGAGACAATGAAAGTAGAAATCTTGGGTCACCCGTGTGCTGCTAGAGGAAGTGATGGAAAGTGGTATAGATCGGTCTTGCAGCAGGTCCTTGCATCCAGTAGTCTGGTCGAAGTCCTTCATGTAGATTATGGAAAGAAAGACTTCGTAAAAATTGAGAACATCAAGCCATTGGCAGCGGAGTTCTTTAAAATGCCTGTTGTAACATATGTTTGTTCCCTCTATGGTATTTTTGATAAAGGTGTTGGTTGGACATCTGCTCAGGTTGAATACCTAAAATCTCTACTTCTGCACCGTACTGTAATTGCTAAATTTGAGTACCAGAGTCTGTCAGAAGGTGTGCACTATGTAACACTCTTTGGAGATGAAAATGTGAGTATCAACAATCTGTTTGGCATGAAGGAAAGATGTCTGCTTGAAACTGAAAAATCTTTGGAAGAATTTGGAGTTCAAAAACCAGCCTCTTCACTGATATCTCAGGGTCCACTGGAAAGTGAGAAAATGAGTTCTCCAGTCCATGTAAGTGCTTCACAAAACATTGAGACCGAACATCTTACGATGAACTCCTCTCACGTGGGATTTGTACAGTACATTAATAACCCATCTGAATTCTGGATTCAGACACAGCGATATGGTGCTGAATTTGATAAGTTAATGCAGGGTATCGATGATCTTTATAATCATTCAGTAAATACTGAAGGACTTGTGAATAATCCCACAGTTGGTCTTTTTTGTGCAGCCAGGTCACAAGACAATGATTTTTATAGAGCTGTTGTCCAGGAAGTCATTGGTAAGCACATTAAGGTATATTTTGTGGACTATGGAAACGTGGAGGTGGTTGATCGATACAACTTAAGAGTCCTGCCTGAGAAGTACCAAGAGTTGCCAGTGTTGGCACTAAAATGCACGTTGTCTGGTGTCAAACCAAAAGATGGGAAATGGAGCCAGAGTGCAATAGTTTTCTTTTCTAAAGCTGTTGAAAACAAGCTGTTACATATACATGTTATGGAGAAGTCTCAAGACACACACATTGTGTCTTTAACTGATCCCACTGTACGTGGTGAAAGAAATATTGGCAAAATGCTTTGTGGTGCAGGTTTGGCTGAGTGTAATGATTCTAAGAAATCTTCAACAAGAATTGTTAAAAAGCCTGTTGCAGAGGACTCCATTGTCCATTGCTTTGAAAGGGACAAGATGAAACAAGAAGGGACTCCAACTTTTCCCAGAAGTCCTCCCACTATGGTAACTGATGCCAGGTCTGTTTTTAAGGAACACTTGTTTCCAATAGGAAGTTCAGTGGAAGTCAGTGTATCGCACATTAAAAGTCCAAATGACTTTTGGTGCCAAATGGCCCAAAATGCAGGGAGCCTGAAGTTGCTCATGGAAGACCTTCAGAGGCACTATGCTAACAGTAAACCTCAGCAGCTTGTGGAAGCTGCGTGTGTTGCTAGGCTTCCCAACAGTGGATTGTGGTATCGGGCACTTATAATTTCCAGTGATGTATCCCTACACGTTGATGTGCTCTTTATAGATTTTGGGTGGACAGAGAAGATCCCCATTGAAGACCTTCGTCCAATTAATCCAATCTTTCTAAAACTAAAAGGCCAGGCTTTTCGATGTAGCTTGTACAACTTGATCCATCCCATGGATCATTCTACATTAGAATGGAGTGATGTAGCCAAGTTAGAGTTTCAAAATTTTGTAGATTCTGCAGCTTCCAGCCACCTGAGCTTGAAGTGCACTATTTATGCTGTGATGTGTGATTCTCAAAATGTTGTCTTCAATGTCGTTGATCTTGAAACTCCCTTTCAAAATGTTTGCAGCTTATTGGTACAGAAGGGATTAGCTAGTCGTGGCCTTCCGAAAAAGGTGCCTCATCCCCCATTCCGCCTGGATACTTACTACTATTCGACACATGATGTCAAAACCGGAGCTGAGGAGACGGTGCAGGTTACCTATGTGAAAAATGTGAACCATTTTTATTGCCAGCTGAGGAGAAATTCAGATATAATCGACAATCTGGTAGAAAAAGTAAATTATGTCTGCCGTCAGCTTCAGTGCGTCGAATGTCCTAAAACATTTGGCACTGTCTGCTTTGCCAAGTATACTGATGGACAGTGGTACAGAGGTCAGATTAAGTCTGTACATCCCAGAATACAGGTGCACTTTGTGGACTATGGTGAAACATTAGATATGGATAAATCTGACCTGCTTCCCATTCCTATTGAAGCAGGTGAGATAATGTCTGTGCCTGTCCAGGCAATCGAATGCGCCCTCTCTGATGTCCCAGAAGAGGTATCCTGTGAAGTCAATAGGTGGTTTGAGAAAAGTGTCACTGACCATTGCTTCACAGCACTAGTGGTGGCAAAAGAGCCATGTGGAAAACTGATTGTGGAGCTTTATAATGGCAAAACGCAATTAAATTTGATGATCAAAGGGAAGTTTCACATTGAGACCCCTAAAAGTGGGTGTTTTTCATTTGATGGATATGCGAAACCTGATCTGCCTGTCAGCTGTAGAGCAACTGGTCAAAAGAGGAGTTACCATAAACAAGTGACTGAGACAAAGTGCAAGTCTGCTAAATGCATGCCAAATATTGATAGTGATGATGTAGTAGAACTAAATCGGCAAAAAACAAAAATGTACAGTAGTGTTGGAATTCAGTGGGAACCACTTATGACAGAACAGTCAGATTCACTTCAAGAACTGGATTCATACAGTGTATCGCCTGCAAGTAATCTTGCTGGAGAATGCCAAAGGAACATCACTGTATTTTCAAAAATGAAGAGAGAGAGCTTCCCAAAGCTGAAACAACTCCCATTAAAGGCCATTGAAGCAGGTTTGATATCTGAAGTCTACATCTCGCACATCAATAATCCATCAAGCTTCTTCGTGCAGTTATCTGAGGATGAGGAAGAAATATATTCACTTTTGAATAAAATAAATGGTAACCAATCTGCTGGCACCCATGTCAACATGGATGCATTGCAAGAGGGTGATCTGGTGAATGCAGTTTTCCCAGATGATGGCTCTTGGTACCGTGGGGTAGTGCAGAATGTGTTTAGAAATGGCACAGTATGTGTTGAGTTCATAGACTTTGGAAATACAGCAACTGTTTCACATTCAGAAGTATCAAGAGTTGATGATGAATTATTGGCTCATCCACGGCTAAGCATTCACTGTTCCCTTGGTTCACTTCCCTTTGTCGGCAAAGAGGTGGCATGGAACCAGGAAGATGTAGCAAATTTTAAAAAAACTGTTGGTAATGAGAATAAACTGATGTGCACGTTCATTAAACAGGAGGAATCTGTTTGGGAAGTCTCACTGGAGGATCAAGGTATGGTTCTAGCTGATGTTTTGTTTAAGAATTGTGCTCCTGTAACAGCATGTGACTCCGTACTTGAAGACCCACAAACCATCCTTGCATCTGATAAATCTAAAAAGTCTGAAACTGTGATCTCTTCATACAAACTACCCGAAATCTTGGAAGGGCAAGCCTTTGATGTTTATGCATCCTGTATAACTGGACCTCATTATTTCTGGTGCCAGTATGCAAATACAGATGAGCTTCAGAGAATAGCAAAAACTGCAGAAGATTTTGGAAAGTCTGCCGAGCAGAAGAACTCTTGGGTTGAGTCTGTTAGTCCGGGAAACCCATGCCTTGCTTTGTTTGAAGATGAACAGTGGTATCGTGCAGTGGTGATGACAAAAACTGATAAGGCATTATCTGTTCTCTTTGTGGATTATGGTAATGAGTGTGATGTCGATATAAACAAAGTAAAACAAGTGCCACCTGAACTCATGGAAACTCCTCCTCAGGCCTTCTTGTGCCTCCTAAGTGATTTTGATGCCTCATTAGGATCCTGGGATGACAACGCATTGGAGCATTTCACCTCTATTATAGACGATCTTTTGAAAGTCACTATTGTGAAAGCGGACGACTTTGTGGACTATAGAATACCACCATTCCAGGTCAGCCTTGAATGTAAAGGCCAAGTTATAAATGATGCAATGAGACCTTACTGGAAGATTTTCTCCTCTTCAGTTGTCGATTACATGTATACGTGCAGTGAACAGTGCTCCCCTGTAGAAGATGCAGCTGCCCATGTCAGCTCCTCCATAGCATCGCTTGGTATAGAATCGAATGGGGAGAAAACAACTAATACAGATGCAAGTGCCGAGGAAAACTGTGACAAAAACAACATCTCCAGCACAGAGTGTGATCTTTACGGCCAGTTGAATGTAAATGTGCCACCACACCTTCCTGAAGATAAACCTGCCGAAGAACACAAACAGAGCCCAAGTATTTTGGTGGAACTTCAGAGTGTAGAGGAACAGAAGGAAGAGAATGACCTAGGTGTAAATAGTTGTCATGAAGAGGCACTTGAAAATAGTTCACCGGTGTTAAGCGTACGGAATAATAAAAAAGGTGAGGAGGGAGAATTTCTGGAAGAAAAGGAAACTGAAGAGCCTAAGGAGGTGATGGAGGAAAACCCAAGTGCAGTGTCTGAAGTCCTTTTTGGTCAAGAGGAACCAGAAATGTCCCCTTTGGAAATGCTTGCTAATGAAGAAGGTGACATGTGTAGGGGTGTTTCACGGGTGAAAGCAACCAGTTTTTCTTTAGAGATGAATACAGGAGAAGACACTATGGGTTCTAATTCACCCACCAGTGACTTGTTGCAGGATGTGATGGAAGGGGAAAAGCGCCATGCACATGCAAATGGAAATGAGAGTCGTATGGAACAGGCTTACCTATTGGATGGACTGAATACTCCAGTCTGTCGGGACATTGAAACTGTTCAGTTGGTTGAAGAGGATAAGCAGCCAGACCAAGGGATTTTCAAGGAGAGCTCAAGAGCATTTGGGGAAGATGTGAGACAGCTCTCCATTTCTGCCGGTGAAGATGCTGAAGAGTGCATAGTGACTCAACCGAACTCCAGTAGTCAGTCACGTAAGTAGTCTCAAGTAGTAAGTTCCCCCCCCCCCCAAACTCCTGTTCACATCCTGTTTTACTTATTTTCTGGTGTTTGGTTTCACACAGTCATACTTTAATGCTTATACCATTGATGGAGTAAAATGGCTTTCATATTCTAGCTTTTGGTAGACTGAAAATCTCTGAAGACCAGCCTGTCCTTGGATTGGAGTGCCTTATTTGGTCCTATGTACACAACACTTGGTGCAGAGCAAAAGTTTTCGAATTATTTGATGATTCAGTGAAGGTGAGCTCAGCTGGGTATTCTGTATATTGATTTATAAGCAGTTTTGTGCATTCTCCAGGAATCAAATGTATGAATGTTGTATGTTTAAACTTATGATTAGTTTTTTTTAATATATATTTTGGCTTTTGCTGTGTCTAAAAGACTAGTAATATACCCAAAAGCATAATTACACATGCTTTACAAGTAATTTTTTGTAATGCTACCTTAAAAGACTCCGAGACACTCCTCTTCAATAGTAGTTTTATATTAAAACACTCCCATATTTGATATTTTTTAGGTTCTTCTATTGGACCATGATGGTTATGCAATCGTGGACTTGCAGAACATCTTCAGAAAGGCACCCAAAGATGCATCTCAGGTTCCTCTTTCTTCTACTGGTCCCTATTTGTGCTCTTTATAATGTTTGTTTTGTTCTACATATAGCATTTTGAAGTGTTTTTTATATATATGTGTATATATCTGAAATACCCTAGGAATCAAGTGTGCTTGACTCAAATGGACTCCAGCAAGGTAGGCATGCATTCATTTCCACTAACTGAAGAGCTAGACTGAAAAACTATTCTGTCAAACTATTCCTCATTCTGTGTCTGGACAATTATTGCACATCCTCAATGCATGCCTTGCCACTAAAATGATACAGCAGCATGTGTTTCACTTCATCAGTAGGTTGTTTTAAATGCATGAAAATGTTTCAGCCTGAGCGTTATGCTTCTGCTGATTCGATAGGGCAGCTACTGAAGAATCTGGAGTGTGTAGTCTTTGTGAATGTCAAATTATTGTAATATCTTCAGGCAGATCTCAGAAGGTACTAGAAAGATTATAACCTCCAGTAATAACTACAAAATGAAATTCATTAGTATGTTTTCAATCGCTTGAGCCTTCTGAACAAGTGATGTTGGCAACTGGTGTGTAAAAGAGCACAACTCACTCAATTTGAATTACAAGCTGAATACATCACTGTATAAGCTGGATCTGTAGGGTGGGAACATTATATTTATGGATCTTGTTGCACTGTATTTTAATAAGGTAATGCGACTAAAGGACAAGGCCGTTTTACCAGGTTGGAGGAGCTTCTTTGACCAACATTGATCATTTTATTTTTATCCCCCCCCCCCCCCAAAGATCCCTGTGATGAGGGTGGAACTATGGGCTCTGTCAATGATCTGTCAGCAGCAGCCACTTCCAAGGAAGAAGTGATTATTATTATTTTTATAACTTATTTTACTTATTTTGGTATTTCCATTTGTCTGTAAAGACGATGCTTTAATAACCTTATTTGCAGGTGACGTATGATTCTATTAAAGTGGCTTTATTTGCTGAAAGTGAAGAAACAGGTATGTGTTTTTGTTTAATGCTAAAATTCCGGTTCCCATTGATGGCATTTTGGATAGTGCCTGTTGCATATCTATAGAGGTGTATGACCTTGCTATGTGTACAGGACTAGAAGAACAAATCGGAAATGACAGGGATGTGACTGCTTTGGATGTCAAATCAATGGTAATTTTATGTTATGCCACTTATTAACCATTTTTGTCTGAATATCTTCATTTCTATGACATGCAAATTCAAGAAAATTGCACAACTATTTCTTGCAGGCTGAAACAAAGCCTGCTGCATATGGGTTAGGGGATGAGACATTTGGTAAGTCTTTTGATTGGTCTGTTGGTCATGCTCAAAGATACTTTTTTGTAATGCAATCTTATTTAAAAGAACAGATCTTATAAAATGGTAAATGTCTTTCATGTCATTTCACATTGCAGTCTTTTACTGCAATGTGGCTCAGAAACGCAAATCAGTTAGTTGTTTAACAGATGCCTTGACACTGAAAAACTGTAAAGCAAATACTCTGGCAAGAAGTCCTGTTCAGCAGTGTGGAATTTTATTTCAAATTTGAGTAACATCAGCAGTTTACCTAATAATGTCAATGACAGCAAAAACTTAAGGGATGTGAAGCCAGTTGGCCAGGGAAGAGTATGATACGAGGGAAAGAAAATGGTAAAATTGTATACTGGAAATGGTATAGTAAATAACATACCCCCCCCAGGTGAACAGCTGTCCAAGGTGATGCATCTAACACTAAAAATCGAAAAGCTGAACGATGATGACATGTCTATGAAGGAGGACAGAATGAGTGGTGAAAGGAAGAAGTAACCTACAGACTAAAGGACTTTACATGCTGTTTTTGAGTACAAGGAACGTTGAACCTGTGCTAATTGGTGGGAAATTATTCACCTTGTTGCTTTTTAAGTTTATATAGCATCCAGCTATCTACAAAAAATGTTTTGTTTGCTGTACTTTCTTGCTTTGGAAAAAAAATTAATAAAACTGTTTCATTGAATGAAGTTTTTTTTTTTTTTGTAGTCTTTTCAGAGTATTTTCTGTCCTCCTGCAGTCTTCATTGGTTGTTTTACATGTTGTTTGATTTGTGTTGAACAAATTAGTCGGAACAGCAAAGGCACAAGAAGCCAGTAGCTTTGTTAAATTGTGGTGCCATATGGAAACGCTGCTGGAGAATTTAGGATTTTCAGTTTTACTAGACGTGTATTGGCAGATTTAAGGAAGTTGTGCATGAAAGTAAACATTTATACATTCAAGTAAAGTACAAACTAGGGATGTGCTGAGCTGCATTTTTTGAGTTCCGATCCGATTCCATTATACAACTGCCGATACCAACAGATTCTGGTATGAGCTCTTTTTACTTTAGTAATATATAAAGTAACTGTGTGTGTATTATTTATATTCATTTTATTTATTTATATAAAAATATATATAAAATGTCCCACCTCATTTGTACATCCCGTTTTAAGCATTTTGAGGCATTTGCAGTTCAATTTGAATATCTTTTAGGAAAGTATCTTGTACAGGTTTTAAGTGCCAAATGCTTAAAATGCCCCACGTTTCTCCCACTGGAAATGGCGTCACTTACACTTCACTGCAATCACAGCCCCTCATGTATCATAAACTGTAGCAAGTGTGCAGAACAGCTCATGCTGGGATGGGGGAAATTGTGGGTGGTAGTTGTACGTTTCCCCAAGGGCTGTGAATTGTTCAACATCAGTCTGTTTCAGCTTGTGCTCCATATGAATAAGGAGTAATCCTTAGTGTGTGGTGCTCAATGAGCCAGAAGTGTTTCCTTTAGTTTCTGATGGTTGCACATGATCTCAAATGCCATATGTCCCTTTCTTCCTCCTTGCTTACCACCAGTGTGATATAACATGTACAGTACTGCAATTACAGACTGTCCTCAGCTTGCAACCTGTTTTTCACACATACAACAGTGCTTTTCATATTGATAAACTTGAACATTTGGCCAGCTGTATGCCTTGCAATATCACATTACTTGGTGCGTACTGTATGCCTTTCTGTGGGAAACTGCTATACTGTATCGCAGGATCTTCTACAAAGAGAATAAATAAAATGGAAAAATATTTCATTTGAAGGGTAATTTAACATAATTTTAATCACTAATTTCAGCATATTGAATCAGCATTACAAAATACATTATATGGTAATGTCAATTTTAATTCATGATTGTATTATTCATACCCGAGTTTAGTAATATAGGCCCTTTGCCTAGTAGTAGGAGTAAAGACTATTAAAGTTAATGCCTTTTAATTTCATAAAGAAATGTAGTGTGAATACTTCAGCATATCTACTTGGTTAAAAGTAAAACATTTTTTAAAAAAAGTTGCATGAAATCATTGATTAATCATTGCTTAACCTTTCTGTGCAAGACTCTTTTTTTCCCTCACAGAAGGGGACATTGTGCAAGTGCTGGTGCTGAGAGAAGTAAGTCATGTGTCATTTACTTGGCCGTTATTCAGTGCCACCCGATGCTTATATAGTCACTCGGGTTTTATAAGAAGTAGGATCACATGCTTGCATTGTTCTCTAGCACTGCAATTTGCTGAGTTCTGAACGACATGGAAATATGGCAATATAGTTCAGGACTGACACACCGAAACTGCGCGACAGTGTTGTGGTTCATCTCTGCCAGGTCAGGTTCCGCTTCACAGAGATGATGAAGGAAGTCAGGTTCCCCTTTACAGTGAAGATGGAGGAATGATGATGTTGGTGCCTGGAATAAGATTTTCATCCTTTCCATCAATTAGTGGGTCCCACTGATTGAAGTCTTTGTCCAGTGCTGCAAAAAGCAAGAATGCAAGTTAACTTAGAATTTCTATTTTCTTACTCCACAACTGCTCACACTCAAAAGCTAGAATTACTACATTTTGTACATTTTTTTATTTGTAAAAGTTGCTAATTACTGGCAAAGACATTTATAAATTCTCAGGTTAGGAAATGTCATCATTTTTTTCATTTTCTACATGAGTACTCACACAAGTGTCTCTGAAGGAATGCCAAGGATGCCTTATTAGACAGATCCAGTGCTATGTGGGGGTCAATCTCGCCCCTCAAGTGTAACATCTTTCCGATCCAGCTGCTGGTAAGAAAGGTGAAATCTGGGAAGCTCTGATGAACAGATCCCCTTCAAGGGCAAAATAATGCAAAACATACACTTATAAGCTTTGTCAGATGTTTTTTTTTTTTTGTCCAAAGTGAGGATCACAGATCAGGGCTAGTCAGCATTTCTACTCTTACTCAAGGGCCCAACAGTGATTTGGATACTGTACCAGCCATGGGATTTGAACCCACAACCTTCCAGATATGGGCAGAGATCCCAATCCTGCTGAGATACACACCACTCCAAATATCTAGCTTTCTAATTGTCTAGCGATTACAAGGAATTTGATAGAAAATGCTACACCAACATGATGATAAACTAGTCATTCAATGTTTCTCATGTTCTTTTTCACCATTTGCTATCTGAATCAGGGCTTGTCCTTTAAGGTGCGCAAATTGCCCATGCACGCCATCACGCGCCTAAAATGAAGAGCTGCGCAAAAAAATGTGCGCCTATCAAAGAAAAAAGAATCAAATTGTACGCGCCTCATAAATTGTCGCGTGACCACTCGACACTCCACAGAACTATTTATGACATGTCATTAATATAGAAAGAGAAAAAAAAATTATGAATCGCAAGGGTCATCCGTGTCAGAATGCGACGTTTTTGAAGTGGGGCGTGATGTGAAGGGGGACGAATTCTGCCAAATAAAACTGCTAATTTAGGCGGAAAGGAAATGGTTCTAGAGGCTAGTTCATTATCTGACAACTAAGCAAGTCGTGATGGTCGAAAAATGTGCTGAGAAGTGAGATTTACTATCTAGCATCCACAACCGACCATGGCAAACCCACCGAGTTAAGTCAGCGCTGAGACTGCGATACTTCGTCTCTGTCTGTCCATTTTGACATGTTTCAACTTCGTTTGAACAACCCTGGTTTCATCGGTCACGTCTGTGTTGTCGTCTAAGGTCTGAATAAATTCTATGCCCCCCTGTTTGCATTTATTATGTCTGTAGATAGATCGAGTAGTTTGTACACACACGCACCACGCATATGACCTGTACAAGATGCATGCATGAGAAATCATGGTAATGTATTTGTGTACATGTAAGGTAAAATTGTGCACCTAGCACTTTTAAGGCGCACAAATTTGTGTGCACCTGCGTTTTTCAAAGGACAAGCCCTGCTGAATATCTAAAAGAAAGCATCTCATTTGTGTGCTTGGCACATGAACATGATTCACAGACCACACCTGATAGTGATCATTTTTCTTTGTACAGTGGTAGAGTCCAGTTTCTTCATGCGAATGATGTTTCCTGCCCACTGGAACTTCTCAGAGTTAATGAACAGAATCGGTTGTTTGACCCTAGGGAATATTTCTTCATCTAAGGGGAACATCCAACTATCCAAAGCAATGCCACATCTGTGGAAGGGTAAACATACAAAAGGTTAGCTGTCAACTATAGTTCATCTATATTTACTTGTACTTTTCTCATTTAGTTTTCAAAAACCACTTGTCTACTATCCAGGGGAGCATAGCATCCAAGATGGGATGCAAAAAACATGACACGGGGAGCACAAACAGAGAGAAAGATGCAAGTGTCTTTCTGCGGGAAAAGCCCTATTAATATGAGAAGCACACTAAGTTGGGGTTAAACGCACAACCCTGGTTATATAAGGCTACACTGATGCATCCCTGGCTCACAATGCACTTCTTCCAAGTGACAAGTTGAATTTAAGCAGTGTCATAAAGTGAAGAGAGGAGAGACCCAGCTATCTAACACACATGACCCCGACCTCCTGATCAGAGAAAGGTAGAGTGATATAGTGGGAATGAAATTTGGATTCCCGCCTTAATACACAGGTTCCAATTTCTTTAAAATGTTGAGGGAAAAAAAGGTTTTCAAAAGCACAAAAAAGTGCATTAATTGCAAGTCAGTTATGCAGAACGTACTTGAAAGTGGGCTCCTTGCTGAGGGTTTCAATCACTGTGGCCCCCCCGAACGAATGGCCCATTATGGCTGTTTTACACAGATCGACAGAGTTCTGTGAAAGAGCACAGTCATCTCATGGCATACAGAATGCGTGACAGGGCCACCAAAAAAGACTGAGAAGTACAAACTCAACTTCTTGCTTATCTCCTGAAGTGCAAAAGGGGAAGTTTAGCCTAACCAGATAAAAATCTGCCACTGTACACATTATCTTCCTCCTTTCTTCAAGAAAACAAAACCTGTACCAGTTGTATCAAAGGCTTATAGGGTTAATTCTTATTTTCAAACACATTTACTAAAGGCAGACAAAAGTGTCTTTCATCTAAATAGCCACCGTATACATTGATTCTACCAACCATAAAATATTCCAGTAAGGACACTATTCGAACTTACATTTTGAAATAAAAATAAGATTGTTATAATGGTTAATACCTTTAATGTTGACCAGTCAAAATGTGATTGCAAGATGTTGGTAACAGTATGTCCCGAGTTCATTTCAGCAATAAGTTTCAAGGCTCTCACACATTCATCTGCTCTCTGCTGTACCTACAGAAGAAGAAAAGCCCAGAACCAAACCACGCTGTTGGTAGTTTTATTGGTCTGATTGGGAAACATGGTTTCCACTTCAAATCAGCTAATCGTAGAGCATATTTCGCTAAGGCAGCAGAAGCATTACCTGTTTGTTTCGAAGAGGAAATTCATTTTCCCTTGGTTTTAAAGATCTGTAGTACATCCAGACCTGCTCCAAGTTGTCAGAGGCCTGATCATCCTGTTGCTCAGTTTCACACTTTTTGTTGAAATAATATGTAGCAGAAGCAGATTCATCCCTAAAAAAAGAGACAAAAAAAATAAGTTGCTCTTGTTTCTATAAGTAACTCATGATTATCAGTGCCTTAAAAAAATACTTATTTTCACAAAAAACACAAATGTGTAATTGTTTTTGTAGAAAATTTTCCACTGAAAACTTCCTTGGTCTACACTGGCTTACACCTAAGGTCTAGTTGATAGCCATATGCATTGTCTTGCATTTCGAAACTAAACGCGCTTGTGATTCATTCATTCCGATGAACGAGCTGAAACAAGCATTACGGCCAAAGGCTGAGCACTTTTACACTGGGGCTAAGTCGCTGGCTGTCACGACTGACATTTTCCCTTTATGCTGCCCATGTAGTCTCTCTGGCCCATACAAACAGAAATGTGATGACCTGGGTCCTACCATTGTGTATCACACCCCTCACACACTTACTGAGAGAAACGGCCATGTGATTGTTTTGTAGTGCTGCATGGCCAAATCACCTGCATTTCCTTCTCGACCATTAGCCTTAAACAAGAGCTCTCTGCATATATTGAACATTTCAATTCCCCCCCCCCCCCCTCCCCAACAAAAGTATGGTTAACCCCCGCTGTACCTGTGCTCCACGGCTGCTACTATGAAGCCCTGGGATGCGAGTTCAATACATATACCTGAGTATAATGTCCTGAAAAGGGGAAACCACTGCATGGTAAATAATTCCAAAAAACAGAATGCAATTTAGACAGCCAACATACATGTTCGTAATATGCCAGTTTAATAATCTATACATACCGGAAGGCTCCGAGCCCATGAGAGAAGATAACCAAAGGATATTTCCCGTCTGACTTCAGGGGTGCTTCCCAAAGGGCAGGTATTTTATAGCATCCTAACAGTGCAAGAGCAATCTTACAAGAACAGAAGGTCATACTTTAAATAAAAGCCCTACAACGGACCTTCATGAATAATGTATAGTTAATATTTATACAATGGCATATAAGCTCGACCAGAATCCATTTTTTCATACTGTCATGCCTTCCAGATGTTATACGGTGATACACGGTATTTTGGCAGAAATATTGTACCCTCCCTAGCTAGGCAAAATTTTTTGCAAAGATTTCAAAATATACTGTATAGCTAAATTCTGCCCAACCTAGCAATATAAATACAAATCGAGTTTCTTAAGTCTTAAATCTTGAAATTTAATGGGGTTTATTACTGTTACATAGGCATAACTGTTGACATGAAATGTGAAATGTATAAACTTTAGTGCTGAAGGGATGTGGTTTTGTGGGAAAAAAAACATATGTTTTAAAAAAGTAAGCATATATTACCAAACATATAACTCATAGTCCTAGTGCCGACAATCCTGTTCATCTTCATGAAGTCAGAAAGACCTATGAAATATTCTGTGGCTGGTATCCAGACGGGCTGTTCGGATTCCGATGATGGTCCACACGGGTAATACAGCCGAAGAAAGGTTCCCTGACATTGGGATTAAAGGCATTTATTTTTATTTGGTAAAGTATGCAGAATTACTTTTTGCTGCTATGAAGCTAATACATGGTATTAAACACTCTTCAGTGGAAAATAAAGACAAGAAGATAGCCACCGTTACAAGAAGGCTTTTAATTATAATCTAAAACTGCTAATTCCAGGGGACTGTATCAAGAAACTGGATTTTTTTGCCTAACCGGAAAACTTGTCGGATTTAAGGTATTCCAGTTTAAATGGACTTTATCTTCATTCACTTACATTTACCCCATCTTACATGTAAATCTAAGTTATCCAGCTAAAGAAATGCTTTGTGATACAGGTACAAGGGCAAGTTCCAGAACTTGCAGTGGCTGCTCTGTTCACACATTTAATTTAACTTCACACATGGTTTAAACTTTACACATGGTTTAAACAAGCAAGATTTTTCATGGGAAAAAGTATGTCAACCCTCATATTTTGCAACTACTGTAGTGGAACTTCCTTTATTGATAACCTCAACCAAATGATTTCTGTAACTGCTGGGAATTAGGTCAGGTCTCTGGTTTGGCATTTCTGTCACTCTGATTTTGGGTTTTGGGTCATGCTTCTGTCACATGACAACTTCTATTGCATTTTTGATCATGGGAAAGACATTCTGCTGTAGGTTACTTAGATGAAACTTACAATTCACTGGTCTTGCAATGACTGCATGCCACCCAGGCATAGGAGAGCAAAGAGTCTGCAACAACTATGCTTCATAGGCAAGCTAAGGGGCGAATCTCAACACCAAAAATACAAAGATCATACTAATTATCTTGGCAAGACCGGTCTTGCTAACTTGTCGGTCTCGTTCGGTGTGGATGCAACCGATGTACTGTATCCTTGATTTTTTTGGATGGAGCAAGACCGTCCTCTATACTTGTGTTCTTGACGTTGGTTACGGCAATGGAAGATGACGTAAAACGGGATAACGAGAACACAAGTACGGTCAAGTACGCATATTGAGATTCGCTCAGAATTTTCAATAACTTTTGTCTCATAAGTTATACTGGAAACATCCAGGTTTAAGTCTAGAAATTCACAAACTTTTCCCATCGATGGCACTGATCATTTAAACCAGGGGTACTCAGCTGCTTTGCCCGTAGACCAAATTCCATCAGCAACACAAAGCCAAAGTCCACTACTTTCCCAGATCATTAAATTCGCCAATTCGGGGGGGGGGGGGGGGGGGGGGGGGGAAACACACACGTTTTTTTTTTGTTTAGGTGGGAAAAACACCTTTTCAGTATAGGTGC
>JAABNY020000111.1:133282-149156 GCA_015164015.2 Brevimyrus niger | reverse complement strand
TACTTCTCGCGGGCCGGTCAAGGATATCTAGAGGGCCGGATATGGCCCGGGGGCCGTAAAATGCCCGGGTCTGGTCTAATGGATTTAGAAAAGGAGCTAATTAGACAGTGGTTTATACATACTGTATATGTCTTCTGTATATTTGTGAGAAGTCCATACGACAGCTAGCACCCAGGACTCCAACCCACTGAAGGGTAGATTAGGGTCACCATATGTTTGGGTTATGGAGCAAAACCTGAAAAGTCATCAGAGAGTTAATATTTATGTATATATAATTATATATAATTCACATTATGTCTGTCAGGAGTTGATGCTCAAGACTGGAAGATTGCACATGTGCCCCTAGAGGTTGGCGTGAAATTCCGCTACGCCTTCCAAGGAGTCCGGGGCGACCCTGGCCAATCGCGTGGTGGGATTTCCATCGATGACATCAGCCTGACCGAAACACGCTGCCCCAGTGGGGTCTGGCAGATTCCAGACATCACTAAGCTCTTGGAGACCTCAGACAACAGTACATTTTTAAGGAGTCCACGCTTCTATAGTCCTGAGGGCTACGGCTATGGGGTCACAATGCAACCAAGGTCCAACCATCAAGATTACACAGGAGACTTCACTGGCCTCTTCTTTCACCTGACTAGTGGTGTAAATGATGGAGCCCTCCAGTGGCCGGTGCTGAACAGGCAGGCCACCATCACAGTGATGGACCAAGACCCTGACATCAAACTCAGAATGTCATCCGCTCGCAGCTTAACTACGGATATGAGGGAGAGTAAGTGATGGCAATCTAACATTTTCTAGTCACAAACCATTTAAGCGACAATACAATCCAGTAATCAATGCATCTTCCAACAGTTTACCTAGAACATAGAACACGATAGGACTTCAAGTTCAAGTTTGCTTTATTGTCATTCCAGTATACATGTGGTACAGTGTACAGTGAAACGAGACAACGTTCCTCTGGAACCAAGGTGCTACATACAAGACAACAAGTGCACGTGTATGACAGGAGACAACATAAAGTGCATGTGTGCAAACATTGTGCAAACATGGCAAAAAACATAAAGTGCAATGATGTGCAAGTGTGCAAACACTGCAAACAGTGCAAAAAACATGTCAGGACAGACAAGATACAAAAACACTGCCACGAGACAGTGCAGACATCATGAGACACAAGACAGTGCAGACTTAATATCAAGCATCACCACCACACCCACCACACCATTTGACATAGCTGCGAAAATGGTATTAATTTTTGCATGCAATGACTGTTTAAGCTTCAGAAGGCAAGCTGTTTTGGGACCACCCTTCCAAGACGGGCACATATGACGTGTCATGTGACTGTTATAGAGGAAGTTCTTGGGGCTGGCAGTCCTTCATTCGTCACTATGACCTGCGTCGCCGGAGCTACACAAAGAATGATAACCTCATCATTTTCATTGACTTTGAAGGTGAATGGAACCTGGGTTAGCCTCACAAACCCTCACAGACCTTTTTGTCACAAACGTCTGTATTAATATCCTAAATGTGCTTCATTTTAAAGATATAACAAGCCTTATTAAATCCGAAGTCCCTGTTAAATCAGCGGAGTAATTTCAGCAAAATGCTCACGATAACAACTGAAAAGGTAAGCATCAGCTGTTTTTATTAATTTTGTTGCCATATATGTTTTTATATTTGAAATCTTTCTCTTTTCACATAGCAAAAATTGTGAAGATTATTTCAATAGCTGTTCTTTAAATGTTCCAGTTATATACACTTAACCAATTAACTTTAACAATGTAATTTATTTTTTACCTTTCCAACAGGCAAGCCATGAAGAGACTTTTACAAGAAAAATAGGAAAACAAAAATATACTATCGAAACAAATAATTATTGATTTTATTAATAAATAATATTATTATGAAGAAAAAAACATTTTTTTAGTCAACCAATGAATATACACAATTTAAAGTCTCTAACACTTAGAGGTCGCTTCAGTTTCCTCTTTGTTACTGTCACATTTTTGCTATATAGACAATGTGAGTAATGAACAGTAGCAGAACGTTCTTGTTTACAACAATAAAATAAACAGTAAAAACAGATTCAGGAAATCAGCACAGAGCACACAGTAAAACCCGCTGTTATTCAATGAAATTTTTATTTGTTGAAAGTCTTGAAGTTTGAACAGCCTGGAATGTCCTGCTGACGCTGCGTCACGACAGTCAAGATGCTCTGGGTCTGTTGCTTGTGCTTCATGAGAGTCGCATTTCGTCACAAGGGAAATTGCTCTTTCAGCCATCATCTTTTCACATGCCATTTTCAAACGTTCATGGACGGGGTCTTCGTCCCATTCTTGGGGCATCTTCTGCAAAAGTCGGTGAGGTCCATTCCGCAGCATCTAGAAGAAGCTCTCTGAAAAGGCTCATGGTCTTTGCTGTCACAACTACAGACATTTATTTAGCTACCCAGAGGGGAAACTCCAACAGTAACAACAAAAAAGTCAGCTAAACCGAAGCGTGAAATCGTACAATTGACATTACCCTGCTGACATAGGTTTACCAGCATAAAATAGCCTAAAACTTAACATTTTGTCATTAAATGCTGCCTTCAATTTAGGCTACATCTATGTTTGGGCAGAATTAAATTTTTCATACCGTTTATACATTATAATGCAGTATATAGTATTTTGAGGGTATTTATAAAAATTGCTGGTGAAATCAAAAGAGTTACAAGACTTTACTACTTATGGTTTTGGGAATTACTGTATCGCCATATTCATCTTCTGATTCATACATTATTTTACTATTTTCCTTGATAGCTGGTTTCAGCCGGTTAGGCCAGCTCATTTAATTTACGGAAGTCTGCCCCTAGATGCAGATCCCATATTTTACATTAAGGCGCAAACTGCACCAAAACAAAAATTAGGAGATGCGTGTTAGATTACTTAATGGTTGCCTGCATAAATTTTCGGAAAATTCGAATGTGGATTTCTGATATCAAATATGCAAATATTTGTGAAATTCGAATGTTACTCAAATAGCAAAGTTTGACTTCCCAGGAGTGTCTTGCAGGGAACTGGGAGGGAGCAAAATCATGGACTGTCTGGCAGGGAGCAAAAACATGGACCATCTGCGGGTCCCCAAGGCCCTGGTTCAGAAACACTGCCTTAGGCTTACTTGGGAGAAAAACTCTGGAGGTCCAAGGTTTTCTCTTCTAGCCACTTCACATACATGTTTTTTGTTAGTTTTGTTAATCGTCTTAGGCTAGGAAGTGAAAAACCAATGTGAGCTCTAAAAAGTTATGCTCATTTTCCTAAATAAATGTAGGGTTGCAGTACACTGTCAGTTAAATGAATGTTCTGGATTTTGGAATAACCAGAAAGGATACTCTGAAAGATAAACAAATGTTCATTTACTGAATAAAGCCCCAATGAATCCATCAAAGCACTTAATAATCAAAAACTAATTTGAATCAGGTAATCAATGGAAATGTAAAGCACAAACAATCAAAACAGACCAATGAAAGAAACAGTGGTGACAAGACATAGTGATGTACTGCAAATATGTGACTATTGTGCTGAAACACATTCACAAAATTACATTTACCACAATAAGGAGAGAAGTATTGTGTTGATTTTTATGACAAGTCATGATTTATCACTTTAATCACATTTGCTTTCCTGCTAATTGTGGTTACATTGAGCTCAATGAAAAAATTGACCCTGTAAACTATGTAAACTGTGAACTTGCTTACAGGACTTGATTGATATCACAATTTTATTTGTTTACTTAATAAATGAAACTTTACATAAATTGTGTTTGTGTTAAAGAATGTTATGTATCAGATGTCTTCCAGACTGACCCAGATTTCTTAAGACACAAGGAAATTGGTTAAAAAATGGAAACTGGTTTGGTTGGTACCATGGTGCTTGCTTATAATCTTTCAGGAAGTTCTAGACAAATATGTTTCTCTCACATCATAAGATGTTCCTTCAGACTGGTGTGCTTGCCATGTTTTTTCCCATCAGCATGTGGCAAATATAATTAGCAAGTAAACAGTTCAGCAACACACATCAGGTAAGTAAGGGATTATTTATGTCTTTGCAACATGACCTGTGTAAATGTAATGACTACATATGTCTCCATTGCCTGAGCAATGTGTATGTACTTTGTTGCCAATGAAATATTTCTGTTAATAATGCTGTTACTGGGGAATGAATAGAATTAAACATTTTGAATAGTATTTACTACTATTACACTACTACTACTGCTGCTACTATACACTACTGCTACTACTACTAACAATAATAAGTAAATACATCCATGAATTTTAAATTGGTACACATTTTATTTAATAAATAATATATAAATACTGCATATATAAGACTCAGATTCAAGATTCAGGATTTTTATTTGTCACATGCACTATTGTTCAGTACAATGGCAGTGATATTTTGGCAGAATTGTGGCAAAACAGCTGTTACTTTGCATATCCATATAAAAAAACAAAAGGGAAAAAGTTAAGATAAATAACAAAATAGAGAATTAAAAAAATGTATTAGAAAAGGCAAAATAAGTAAAAATATGTATGAATGTATTATAACTCGCAAAGTTAGATGCACAATCCTTCCACAGCATTAATGTTAAGTGCAAATGCAGTATTAGTGAAGTAATTATCAGAATTTACAACAAATCTGTGAATGTGTATAATTAGCCTTTTTCGCTTCTTTACATGGATTTCCTTCTGCAGTATAAATGCACACATTTCTTTGTAAATTACTGATAAAAAACTGATATTCCATGGTGTACCGCCTTGTGCTATGTGCTCCCTGGGATATATTCCCAGCAGTAGGAAGATGGATGGATTGGTAATATGGGCACATTTACCAAAATTCAAGGAACTAAGACAGAGGTGTGTCTGCTTGGAGTTTTATTGATTTTGGAGGCAAATAATGGTCATTGTGACCAAGCAAAGTGTGAGGTAACTGGCAGTGGTGCTGGGTATCTAAGATGTTTCCACACTGTTAGAATTGCTGGTGCAGGCTGGTATAGAATCAAATTCACGTGGTATGTTACCAGTATTGAGTTTACAACAAAACATGGGAGCTTAGCATAGAATTTAGAGCAATTTGAAATAGCTTTTCTGCTATTTGCAAGCAGCTTGTTGCATTTGCTGCATAGAATAAACCTGGCAGATCTCCTCAGCCAGTGTTCAAGTGGGAGCCAAAGCCTTCAGCATCTTGTAAGTTTCCAAAGAAGTCCTAACATGTCCATATCTTTGCCAGAAACGATTGAAGAAACACATGTTAATGTTCCAGTTCTAGAATTTTAATGAACCTTGGGATTCTATCTATAGTATTTGGATAGTCTGCACTGCGTTCTCTCTCTCCCTCTCTCTCTCTCTCTCTCTCTCTCTATATATATATATATATACTCTATATATGTGTGTGTGTAGTGTGTATATATATATATATATATATATATATGTGTGTGTGTATATATATATATATAGAGAGAGAGAGAGGCTATTCAATTTTTGGCCTCACAATATTTATAACCTAAATTATGCACGAAAATAGAGCAATACACTATCAATATTACGTCCTCCAGTTAACAGGAGTTTTTCCCATGCTGTTACAATTTATAGGTAGATAGCTGTAACCAATTCACATTTTTATTAATTTAAAGCATTTGCAAGAGGCAAGTCAGTAAACTTATGCATACATTTTATATTAACATAGGAACAAAATGTAAAAAAAATATATATATGTTGTAAGGTTTTGACAAGTGGAACATTTATGAAAAGAGTAATGGTGCATTTTTTTAACCAAATATGGAAAGTACGGTTATCATGTTTCTCTACGTGCTGAAAACGATTTTTTAAATATGAGACAAACCACATAAAGAGGTCTAGACAGGTTTATGCAAGCCTGCCTCATGAAAGGCAGCGTTTAGGTTTACAGACACAATTGTTACTTTTGCATCAGAAGACAACAATACATTGTTTTTGCTGTTTCTGGGCTGTATGGAAATCCAAAGAAAATATTTAGGAATATTATTATCATGTAAATAGTTGTTAACTTACCAATGATTTTGAAAGTATTAATGATGACAAAGTATGTATTTCAAAGATATTTTTGCACAGGAATTAGATGTAATGATAGGTAGAAGATTCCATACAAAGTATTTTACTTGACATGTATATAATACAGTGCATATTCATTACGCAGCTATTCCTTTCTGTAAATTACGATGTTAAATTTCTATTTTCAATTGCATATGGCACAGTGAGTGATTTTCAATTCAGGAATAATATGAGTAATGTTGTACGAAGCAGAGAGGAAGCCTATAAACTCTAGTACTTGAATTCTGTACTAATACAATTCTGTAACTATGTTAAGTTTGAACACTAGGGAAGTAGCAGAATGTCAAAATATTTGTAGTGCATGCAGTGGTGATGCTCAATTCCACGATGACTGGTCGACCCCCAATCTTTCACTGTTTATCTTCCATTTATGCTTAGCTGTTGGGTTTTAAGAGACCTTTCCATGCATCCCCAATGGACTACACGTTGGGACATAAATGTTCTTGTTCTTATGTTACTCCACTGTGACTTTTCGCTTGTATGGAAAAATTATTGTTGTCTTTCCCAGGCTTTACAAGTAATATGTGGCTTTTCAAATAGATGTTCCTGGGGAACTAAACCTTTCACATTGCTTTTGCGTGTCTGACACAGCCTGCATGTTATGCATTTTACAGAACAATATGCCCTGTCATCTGCTGTCTGAGAACAACAGGACTCATTTAATGAGTTTCCTCCAAATTACAAGGAATGTCTTATGGATCCACGAACAAAGTGATAAATGTTTGCAACCTTTTTATTTATAGGTACAGGGATGGAAGGTCAGAAACTGTTACTCATAATCCTCCTAATGGGAACATGCACCATCTTTATAGCAGGGCAATTTGCTGACATCCCAGACTATTTTGGCACAGTAAGTCATTTTATTCTCTACCTTACCAAGCCTTTCTTTTATGAAACAATATAATTGCATATTTTGTTTTTTTTATGTGTATTTTCTAATTTATATGCTCTTATAAATTTGTATGTGGATGTATGTATGTGGGAGGCTTTTAACAGTTATATGCAGAAAAAAAATTAAGGTAGTCCAAGCTAATTGCCGCAGACTGAACTGCTCCAATTAACAAAATTCAACTAATCTTGAAAAACAGATTTGGTAATGATTCCATAAGAAAAAACAATAAAACAGTCCAAAGATCCAAGTTCAGGGTAGATTTTTTTTAATGGAACAGCAGAATTCATAAGCAAAAGTTTGAATAAAGCAATTGAAATGTAATAAGACAAAACAAAGGTTCAGAACAATAAGCACAATATCTCACAAAGCTTTACAGTATATGCCTCCTAATCAGTAAATGAGCTACCATGTGTTCAATAACTGAAGGAGAACTGGCACTTTCATTTAATTCAATTTATATGAATAAGTAAATAGAACATATTGCTGATTCTTATGTTTGTAAATTAGTATCTGAAAACACTATACACAGAATCTTAAAGGTAGCTTGTCAATGAAAATAACCTGTGCCTGTGATTACTTTTAACCTTTACCTGTCATCAATAAATCACATAAAACAGACTCATTGTTTAAGATTAATATAAGCTATTTAATGCTGAGCTGTCAAAGTACCAGAGAGATCATTTCAATGCTGATGTACAGTAATCCGCCGTGCAAAGTATCTCCCAGAAAGGGTTAATCCTTAACAGAACTTATTGATATTACGCCACTGGTTCCAAATGAAGAATTCACATGGGTGTGCCAAGGAATGCTAGACATCTACTACATTTATATTTGTTAGCTGGTCAAGTTTCACTCTCGTGGAAAAAGAGTCAGACTTGGAACTGGTTTATTGTAACACTCTTAATTATTCATTTAAAATGCCCCAGAAATATCAGAAAAGGCACATCCATATTTTTCTAATGTCAAAAAATATTCTGCAATAATATTTTATCTAAAGTAAAAGTTATAGTGTGTCAAGCAAAAGATTTTGCCGTTTAGATTTTTACCTATTAGTGGGTATTTTTGTATTTTAGAAAGACAAGAAGGAGGCAAACTCATCCCAAGTCCAAATCAGGCAAAAAAGAGATGGTATGTTTTTATTTATCTTTTTCAGATTATATATATAAATAATTATGCTCAAGATAAGTGATTGGAATATGGATGGATGATACTGAACCCCCCCTCCCCCCACCCCCTCTTTTACAGAACTAACAAGGCTTTGGACTGTCTCTTTTGATATTGAAGTTAAGACTTCAGGCCAAGATGATGCTAAAGAAATGAGATTAGCACTGAATGAAAGTATTTTTCTTTTCCAACTTGAAAACACGGTTAACATCACTGAAGTTAACATTACTACAGGTAATTGCACTTTTATGACATTTTTGCTTCCGATCTTTGTGTGGGGATTTGCATGATTTCCCCATTATGCATTGGTTTCCCCCCACACTCAAAAGGGCCAGCTGTAGGGATAATTGTGTGCAGTGGTTAAATCAGTTACAGAGCCGTCCTGTTTACTTATCATACATATTTATGATCACACTCTTAAAGATGCAGTACATCCATTTGTTGTTATGTTGGTATACCATTTCAAAGGCACACAAAATAAAATTTTAAATGTGATCAAAAAGTTATTTTTTCATATTGGTATTGTACTGTATATGTTGCATGGTTAAAAAGCATTTGGAATTTTTTTGAAAAATAACATGTAAACTCAAACTTAAAAGTGCACCAAAATCGCTACAAGTAATACGCTTGCTTATTTATTGATAATGTCCATGTGAAAATATATTAAAATATCAAGGTACATAAACGCGTCTTACCTCTAGCAGGGTTTAGCTAGTAAGTGAAGTTTTGGCGGCAGAGCAGAATAAGTCAAAATACAGAAACACAGAAATCAAGACATCCTGTAAGAATATCTCATTCACCAGTTACTAATGAAAATTAACATTAAGGCTGATGAAAATACATGATTTTTAGCTTAACACTGAGCTTTTGTTAAAGGATTTGCTTGGAGTATTTCACTAAATTTTGCTTTGTACCCAAATGCTCTCAATTCATCCTCAGTGTGTTACCAGAATGGTACTGGATTCCAGTGCAAGTGTGAAGAACCACTAAGCTGGTCATACAACAGCTGTGTTGCATACACTCCATGTGATGACATCATTCAAGGAACATGCAGATGCATCAATGCTGTACCATCTGATGGACATCACTGCCAACTGCAACTACGTAAGTACAAACTATCCTATTTAATGTCATCATGTACAATTATGCAACAAAAACCTGTAATGAAAATTGCATTTATTTTTCAAAATCATTGACATTCTGTTGATCATATGATATTCTGTTTAGTATATTTTATGCTACCAAATTCCAAAAACTACTTTTGAAATGAATAGTGATACTAGGCCATACATGAAGAAATGAGATGTAATAAACCAAATTAAAGCTAAACAGACTTTCTATACAGAACTGACAATATATAATCAATTGGATGGTTTAACAATTGATATTCTGTCTTTGGGGCTTTTATCTTCGACACCATGTACATGGTTGTTTTTTCAGCTTTAATAGTACGTGAAATTCTCCTTGTATACTTCTTTTTGCCTCTCTTACAGCTACTGAAATTAAACTGAACTATGACATTAACTTTGAGGCGACCGTGTCAGATATCGCTGTGATAAATGACCTGAGGAACCTGCTTGCAGCAACACCATTCCCATTTCCACTGACTAATACCATTGAAGTAACTGGGGTGAACTTAACAACAGGTAAAAGCGATCGCTCGGAGATTGTTTCTTCACTATTTCTTTCACATTGTCTAACGAAAATTTTAAGAGACACTACCGGTCTACCATTCAGAAGTTTGGGGTCACTTTGAAATTTCCATGCTTTTGAAAAAAATCTAGTTTTTTTGTCTATTAAAATAACATCAGATTGATTAGAGATGCTGTATAGACATTACTAATGTTGTAAACAACTATCAATAGCTGGAAACGGCTGCTTTGTAATGGAATATCTACGCAGGTGTACAGAGGCCCATTATCAACAACAATTAGTTCTGTGTTCCAGTGGAATGTTGTGTTTGCTAATGCAAGTTTATCATTTTAAAAGGTTGATTGATTATTAGAAAACCCCATTGCAGGTATGTTAGCACAGATGAAAATTGTACTGATTAAAAAGCAATAAAACTGGCCTTATTGGACTAGTTCAGTATCTGGAGCATCAGCAATTGTGGGTTCGATTTCAAGCTCAAAATGGTCAGAAACAAAAGAACTTTCTTCTGAAACTCCTCAGTCTATTGTTGTTCTGAGAAATAAAGGTTATTCCATACAAGAAATTGCCAGGAAACTGAAGATCTCATACAATGCTGCGTACTACTCCCTTCACAAAACAGTGCAAACTGGATCTAACCACAGTACAAAGAGGAGAGGGAGGCCCAGGTGTGAGAGGAGAGGATAAATACATTAGTGTTTAGTTTGAGAAACAGACCCCTCATAGGTCTTCAACTGGCAGCTTAATTAAATGGTACCTGCGAAAGACCAGCCTCAGCGTCAACAGTGAAGAGGCAACTCCGGGATGCTGGCCTTTCAGAAAGCAGACACATTATGTTGCTTATTTGAATAATGTGAACCCACTGGTTAACTCTGACTGTCTCATTCTTGCTTCCTCAGTCTGTTACCCGAATGGTACTGGATTCCAGTGCATGTGTGAAGAGCGGTTCGCCTTGTCGAACGACACCTGTCTTGCGTACACCCCTTGTGATGAAATCATTCAAGGCACATGCAAATGCATCAATGGAATACCATCTGATGGACAGTTCTGCCAAATAAGGCCAAGTAACTACCATTCAAACACTTTTCCTATATGCGCCACATACTATATCTCCTAGAACTTCTTTGCTGGAATAGAAGTATTTGTGTACTGTAGGTGGTCCTTAGTTATTCTTGTAGTGATCTTGATTTTATCTAAAGGAAAATATTGAAGTTTCAGTGGATGGGAATGTGTGACATAGAATATAGGAAACAATGTCATACATAAATCAAACTAAAGATGTGACCATACCTTTGACATTTTTGCAACTATAACTGCTCAAATACAATTTGTTGAAGAGATTTTTTTACATGAGATTTTTTAACACTCCTTGTTTTCAATCCAGTTCATATTGTAATTCAGTAATTTCCCCACAGTTAGAAAATGTATTTTTTTCTGCTTTGCTATTCTGTTATTTATTATCCTTCTGAAGTAATGAATGTTACATTTACTCTTTTCAAGACACCCAAAGCGCTTTACAGAACCAGTGGTGAGCCACTTGAACCACCACCACTGTGTAGCACCCACCAGGATGATGTGACAGCAGCCATTCTGAACCAGTATGCTCACCACACAGTAGCTAAGGTTGTGTAGGGGCAGGAGAGATTTTAGCAACTAGATACAGGTGATGATTATTAGGCTGGATTTCATAGAGCCACTGTGGGCAGTTTTAACTAGGGCATTGGGGCACCTCCCCTACTCTTTCAAAGGATGCCCAGGGATATTTTTTTCATGACCTCAGAGAGTTAGGACCCAAAGGATGGTGCCATTTTTTACAGGATAGTGTTCCTGTCACTGCTGGAAAAAGCTCACTTTTTCATTAGCAAAACATTGTTTCTGCTAACTCTGCACCATTAGCAGACCAGTTAGCTTTCTCTGAATTTCCACTAACTGTAAATCCACTAACGGTCTTTCCCAGGTAAAGTAAATTAAATGTAACCTTTGTCAAAAAGAGATTTCTAAATCCTAAAGTCTCACAAGTTTACTCCAGTCTGTTGGCATGCTGTTGGCTGACTACATGTAAACACAAAACATGACTGATCGATAACTTGTATTGAATGTAGTCTGGGCTAAATGTAAGTGAACAAAAGTAAAATCCATTTAAACTGGGGTACCCTGAACTAAGCCCTGTATCATGGCACTGGATTTCTTACTGTGTGTGGAGTCACACACCTTGTAGGATTTCAGGTACCCAGCTTAAAAAATAGATTTTATGTTTCTTCACTTATATTTAGCACAGTCTACCTTAAATACCACAAGTTACACCAACACCACTATCAACCACAACTCTTTTGCAGTTGGTCTCCAATCTAACTAGTGGCCAGAACCAAACCTGCTCAGTTTCAGTATGGATTACCAAGTCCAAGCTGCAGGTGGTATGGCTACCTGTGTCCTTTTCACCTTTTTCATAAGTTCTCATTATTAATATATCATTTTAGTTTTCTTCAGGAAATTATGCTTTCAAAAAGCACCAATTTACAGTGTAATGTATGGTGGACGTCACAATCTTAATTCAGTGACAATTCGGTACTTCTTTTACAACTAAGACCAACGGACTTCTACCGTTTCTGTGTTTTTGTGGCCATATTATTATTATTATTTGTTTCACTAGATGAAAATGCTACAATATCATCACATCCAGCTACATTGTTTGGTATTGTGGGTGGTTTATGTGCACATTAATGTATCAAGATCCATCCGTCTATCATCCTTAACCACCATATCACCCAGTGCATGATTGTACTTAAACCTGGAGGCCGTCCTGGGATGCAGATGACACAAGGCAGGGGCTATGCTGGACAGGATGACTTTGCAGGAGGGACAGATCAAATCAAGTGTTAATTTTAATAGTGCAGTACGATGATCTATAATTCCAGTTGGGTGCTTCCTCGTTTGTGGTTATGGAAGATGGATGAATGGAATATATGAAACCATACAATGCATGATGGGGCTTCCCTTGAAAATCTTCCCTCCCCCCCGACAAATTTCATTATGCCCCTCACACTCCCCAACCCCAATTTTATGTGTAATTTCAATGATTCGAATATGCCAAGGTATCCATGTCCTTACAATACCCCTTTTTTTGTGGGTGGGGTAGAGATGTTATCTTATTGAATGGATCATGTAAATGCAGTATCCAGCATCAACAATGTAAACAGAGTTTAAACTGTTTTTCTTCTGTAGATTCCACCACAGTGGGGCTCACAATGCAGAATATAACATCTACCGGTATGTGTATGTCGACACATTTCATTTAACTTTATGCCGTAAAAGCATTTTTACGCTGCTGTGAACTCATCAAGTACACGTGCTTGATTTTTATCGTGCCTCCTGGCCTTTGCAGGTGCTGCCACTACCTCCACTGCTGCGGAACAGAGCGTGTCATCTGGTGCGTACAGCCGATTAACCTTCCAGCTCTCGGTTATGCTTTTTAATTTCTGTAGATTCTGCCACAACATCACTCACAACAGGAATGTCCAAGATAGAAGTCCTAGTATGTCCTGGCAATGATTTATAATTAAGTCACTTTAATAATAATTTCAAGGAGCTCATCATGATAATTTAATTGTCAACATGCACATAGAGTCAAGAAAGAGCTGTGCCCAATGTCACTGATAAGTAGGCGATAGAGCTGTTTGAACTGTATAGATATATAGCTCAATAAACCACCTTACCTTCTGTGCTAAACGGTATCACTTTTTAGTCTTGTGTTACCAGTTAACAGTATTGCTCAAATTTTGCATGGAACTATGGGAATTGATACTGGTAAATTGTGCCAGGACATCGAAACTGAATGGACTGTATTACTGAGTATATCCTGCAAGTTATTCATACAGTAAGACCTTTGTAACCAAACCCTTTTTAACCAAATTCTTTGTCCCCATGGTAGCTGTGACTGGCTCAATTACGTCAAGCTCAACAATGTCACCCGTAACCGGCCGTAAGTGCTGTTATCCCATTTGACTTTGTGTACCTGTTTTTGTTTTATTAGGTCCTAATAATAGAAATCTGCGCTTCATTACAAAGCTTTTGTCTTTCCTATCTTGGATAAAAATAAGGTTAAAAATGAGGTTTATGAAAAAGGTTTTATACAGAGCTGGAATGAGATTTAATTTATCCTGCATCCTGTATGGACACTTATTGTATGATATATTTTTTTTAATATAGAATTTCAGTGTTTTATATTTTTTGATACAGTGTAATCATCCCAGTTTGGCAATCAAAATGCATATATGGGGTAGAATGGCATACTGGCATCTGGTTAGATGAATACTGGTAATGAGGAAAGCAAGTCATGTTAGAAAAATTATTCAAAACAATTGCAGCCATTTACCTCCGAACCGCCAGTTGAGAAGCAGTTAGCAAGATAACTAACTACTAGCTGATGTCTGTTGTAGCAGCTGGATAATGTGGTTTGTAGGGATGACCAGGACATTGTAACTGTGAAGATGTGGTGACATATGGGCAGGATCAGTGGCAGTTTAACTGATGATGTAATCATTTTAGACTGGTCTGAGCCCAGCAGAAGTCGCCTTAGGCCTATTTACAAGGTCCTATATTTTAGTTATTGTTATGTGGTATATATACTGAAACTTTTTTTAATTTTTATATTTTTATCCTAATTTTTTAATAGGATTTAAGCTGCAGATGTCATTTAGCATGTTGCGGAATTTCACAGAGGACTTACAAGACCCAGCAACAATGATGTACAAAAATTTTAAAAATAACATTGAATCAGCAGTAAGTATCAGTAAAAAAATTTTTATAATACCTGCTGGTTTTATCTTAAACCAATAAAATAAAAAAATAAATGAAATCACACAAATAAACATGAATTTTAAAATTTTGTGTTATATAGTTGTATAAAATGTATGATATCAGTCTAAATTATTTTATGCTTCCATTGCTAATGCTGTCTCATTCAGCTCTGTGAAAAATACAAAGCTATATCGGGGTTTATTTGTGTAGAAGTAACTAACTTCAGGTAAGTTTGCTCATTTATTTGTTTATTTTTTTTCTTGAATCTTAGACTTGGAGACATATTACTACAGATTTTTATGCCTGATGAGCCTGTTCTGTTCTTTGTTTGCCTTTTTTTAAAAAAAAACAGGCCTGGAAGTGTGATTACTGACTTCTTATTACAGACCAATCAACTGAATTCCACTGAAATCGCAACAGCAAACGATGAATTAGTGGCTGATCTTGTAACCAAAGGGTATGATCCCGACTCTGATTCTTTTCAAGGAGTTCTTCATGGTAAGATAACAGTGCTATGCCCTTAAAAATTAACTGCAAGAATGAACAGAATGCAAAACATGTTTATTCATAGATAACTAGATGTAGTGTAGCTAAACATCTACATATATTTACTTTCATTTTTACAATACAAAGGGAAGCTAAGAACATTGCTTTAAAGGCTTTGACTGAAGTATTCAGTGTGTGTGTGTCCAGGGTGCTTTCCTCTGGATCCTTCCCATTCCTGAAAGGCATTAGTCATTTTGTCCATCTTCTCATTCATTTAGCTATATTTCTTGCTGTTCATTTTGATTACCACTTATTCTTATTATTGGAATGTGCTGTCTTGTATATACTGACAACATATTTCCTCCATATTCAAGGACCAGAACCTTTCACAAAGAACTATGAGATGATATATCCTGGTAACACCATGGAGCTGGCATGCATGGTTCCAGAATCAATGCAAAAAGGAACCGTGTCATGGTTTGTGAATAATGTACCAGTGTATAATGATACAAAGTACACAATCACCAGTTCAACTCTAAAACTTACCGTTAAGGATATAAGCACTGATGACAGTGGTAAGTAGATCATTCATTTATTAAAAATCCACCATCCATACATACATACAATAGAATGATTTAGTAGCATATTATTGTACCTACTTTCCAACAACCTGTTTAATCACCGTAAGGCCCCAAATTAGGGTTAGGGTTAGCAAACTGAGGCTAGGGTTAGGGTTAGAAAAAGTATGGCATATTCAGACA
>JAABNY020000111.1:111599-123604 GCA_015164015.2 Brevimyrus niger | reverse complement strand
TAAGAATATTATATTTTTAATCAGTTTATTTTTTTTTTTTTTTTTTGATGAATAGGAAATGATGCTGATCCTGGGGAGCTTCGAGAAGATATTCTGGAAATCAATCTTGGTAATGTTTCCTCTGTTTTTACCAGCTGTTAACTTGATTATTTTGGTAAATTAGGTATTAAAGCAAGTGTATTGAAATGCATGAAGCGTCATCTGCGTTGAAAAAAACATGCCAAGCTGGATTCTTCTGTTACAGAATCAGAAAGAGCATTGTTTGAAGGGGATATCGCAGGTTATGTAAGTGATCATTTCGAAATTTATAAACATATGTACATGTAGACAATACTGGAGGAGTTTTATGTCTGTTTTTGTTTTCATAGCCAAAAAGAAATGCACTTCTGGATGAGACATCAAGATGGAAGTTTCCGATTCCCTACATTTTAACGGACTCTTTGGGTATGAATAATATTTTGAAAACACATTGCTGTATTAAAAAGAAATAACAAAACTAAAAAATTGCCCTTTTTATGATTTTTGGTTACATGAAACGAGTGCTTTTCATGTTTTTTGTTCATTCTGTACATTTTTTAGATTTGAATGCAAAAGGTGTGATCCTTCAAGCATTTGAAATGTATCGTCTGAAATCCTGTGTGGACTTCAAGCCCTACGATGGAGAGGAGACCTACCTTTCCTTCACCAAGCTGGATGGGTAACCATTTATGCAATCAGTGACTTTATGGCATCATTTAACTACAAAGTCTTTAGATAACAGATAAGATTACGATGAACTAAGGCTGGTCATGGTATTGTTTTAATTTTTTTTTCACGGTGCCCTACCATATGGATCTTATATCTAAATATTTTCTGAATTTCTCATGCTGGACTACCAGTCTTCATACACTGTATTTTTACATTTAAAAATATATTGTTGCTTTGCAATGCAATGCACGGTGTCTTGAACAGGCCCAAATCTGGTACTTAATTAAACCAACACTCACAACTGTCTTAGACAGTGTTCTTTTTGGACACGCGTCTATTTTGCACAGCATGAGCAATATTTGAACCTTTCAAATATGCTATGCTAAGGTCTCACCACAAACATTTGATGAGTCACACCTGAAAAGAGGGACGATTTGAAGAGCTGTATTATGACATCATAGAGACTTTATTGAACACCAAGCATTAAACCATGCAAGGAACAAAACAACAACAATAAATTTATTTTTGTATAGCGCGTTATCACAACATTACATTGTCTCAAAGCGCTTTACAGCATCCCCACCCAAAGCCCCCAGTAAGTAAGCCATAGGTGACAGTGGCAAGGAAAAACTCCTGAGAAGGAAGAAACCTTGGGAGGGACCTGACTCATAGGTGGAGCCCATCCTCCAGGGGAAGGCAGGGAGAGTCAAATTGGAGAGATGGCTAAGTGCCGAGTCACACTGCCTATGTCATAAGATGTGAGGCACAACTAGGGAGCAAGGAGGTGATGGCAAGTTGCTGCCGACACTCCTTCAGATCACCAGGCAACCAGTAGTAAGGCAGCAGGTCATACATGGAAGATGGCACAGGCAGAACAGCAAGCTGGACGCACGGGCGTCATTGGTGGTGGCGATGTCACATGTTGCTGGGTGTGCTGGACATCTTGATAGATTGAGGTCTCCAGGCAACACCTCCCCAGGAGGAGCAGGGGAAATAAAATATGCACCTAGTCAAAGTAGGGGAGACTATAGGCAGTGCTAACAGTTAGAGGGAGAGTCAAGTGGGAATGCAGGCATGGGGAATCCCTGAAATGTCAGCACTCCAATTTCACAAGGGAGTGAGAAGCCACAGTGACAGACAGACAGTTCAGTTTATCCGAAGCCAATGGCGCCGATCCCCACCCAGCTCTACACCTCACACTATAGGTCTGACTGGGAGTGAGGAGTTAACTAGAGCTAGAACTAGTGTCTCTATAAGATAAACTAAACAGGTGTGTTTTTAGTGTAGACTTGAATATTGATAATGAGCCTGAATCCCACACCTCCGGAGGAAGACCATTCCACAGCTGAGGAGCTCTATAGGGGAAAGCTCTGCAGCCTGCTGTAGCTCTTTCTGCCTTAGGTATTAACAGATATTCCTTGAAAGGACCACAAGGGGTCAAAATACAGGCAGGAGGGTGATTTTAAATTTACAGGGGATGAAACTTAACAATCAAGGAGCTACAAAGAAAACAAAACTACAATGCAGAAATGGATACCCAAAACATGATGGGACTGGCAAGGGCAGGTCTTCAAGTCATTCCATAAATCTGCGGTAGCATCCTCTGCATGTTTCATCACTAGCAAGCACCCCCCCCCCTCCCAACCTACCTGATACTGAACATGTGGCTTAGATGTTATCAGTCAAAATATATCTGTTATCTGTAGCTCACCACTAACAAAATGATCATTACAACAGTGTATCTGTCACATGACAGGGCACACTCCTGCTTTTTAACAAAATGTATACACGCATAACACATTGACACATAACCCTCATTTGCTCTTTATTATCATAACTGTTTTTGTCCCCTTCTTTCTGTCACACGGTGAAAAATGATCCTGTCCTTTATTGATGCAGCTGAGGAGGATTATGGGAGCGCTTGGTTTGACGCAACGGTTCTCTTGGCTACTAGTCATATAATAATGCAGTGGTTTTTCGGTTCTTGAACTCACTGGAACTCAAATTTCTTGAAAGTTGAACAAATCAGTTTTACCTAGAATTTGATATGAATATTGAATGTTGAACCGTGAACGCTGAACTAATATAAATTATACGCGCCAGGAAATTAGTCATACTACAATGCAATTCTTACCTGGATGCCTTCTCCACAGACTGGACGATTAACCAAATAAAGCTGCGCAACATTACAGTAACGAACAATAAATAAGCCGCTAACTTCCGTGTATTATTAGAGCATTTATGCCATTTATTTAAACTTTATTTTACCAGATAAATTAACTGAAAACCAGTTCTCACTGCTTTACGTGATATTCGGGAGAAATAGCACATTACGCGTCAGAACTGCCTGGGTACAAACGTCATGCGTGTAACTAAACTCTTCAGCCAATAAGGACAAAGGTATGTTGTCACGGAGACGGTTCCAGTGCTGCTGGGTGAGAGGTTGCAATGCATCTAACCGTAACACATTGCGTCAGGATCAGAATGCCTTGCTTTTAGCCAGCTCTGTAAGCAAGTTGAACGCACACAATGACTAGACTGGGGAAACAAACGAGTTATGTTGAGATAAGATTTTTATCGTTTTGGAAGCCATTAAGAAAAAAATGCTCTTCTTGTTTTATCTTGTTCATTTTGTGTTCAAATGCTTAAAAACATATTTAGGCCTGATTTTGGGGGGCCGAGTACCAATTAATTGGTTTTCCATTATTTCTTATGGGAAAAATTCGATCAGAACTCAAACTTTATAGGATTCGATCCGGAGTCCGGAACGGATTAAGTTCGAGTACCGAGGTACCAATGTATATATGATTATTATTATATATGATAGATGATTAGTATTCAAAAGGTGCTACCTCAGAAAACAACGCATGCGTTGCTTTAAGCCAGCGCTGTAAGCAAGTTCAATGCACCCAATGACAGGACTAGGGAAACAAACTGAAATGCAGACTTAATACAGAGGACTAATGACAACAACCAGAAACAGCTGATCACATGGGGATCCCACACGAAGTTAACGAGGGGTCGTGGCACATGGAAGGAACGGACAATCGGGGCAGGACAGGGGTAATGTTGGGGTAAGATCTTTATCATTTTGGAAGCCATTGAGAAAAAATGCTCTTCTTGTTTTATCCTGTTCATTTTGTGTTTAAATGCAAAAAAAAAAAAGAAAAATAGGTGTAATTTGTAATTTTGGGGGGCCTGGAATCAATTAATTGGTTTTCCATTATTTCTTATGGGAAAAATTTGGTCAAAACTTAAACTTTTTAGGATTCGATCCGGAGTCGAGAACTGAGATACCACTGTAATTAAAAAAGATTGACTTGTAATCAAATTTAGAAATGCATTCTTGCAATGATCCTTCTATTGGTCACTTTAAAGTGCTTAAAGTGCTTTAAAGTGCTTATTTTTCCTAACCCTTCATTTTCTTCAGGAAGTAACATTTTTATATTTACATTAACAGATGTTGGTCATTTGTGGGGGACTTGCATGAGGGCCAGAATGTCTCAATTGGTGACAGATGTGACACCAGGGCAATTGTTGAACATGAGCTTCTTCATGCCCTGGGGTTTTACCATGAACAGTCGAGGTCTGATCGGGATGACTATGTGAAAATCTGGTGGGACCAAATCATACCTGGTGGGTGCCATCCCAAACCCAAATTCTGCATCTGAGAAAGTGACGCACAAATAAAAGCAATCTCAACATGCAGTTTCTGATAATGTTTGGATGACAAATGTAATCTTTTGCAGGGAAGGAACACAACTTTAACAAGTATACAGATGACGTCACCACTGACCTGAACACGCCATATGATTATGAGTCAATAATGCATTACAGGCCACTATCCTTCAACAAGAATTCCACTGTACCTACCATCACTACTACCATCCTAGCATTCAATGACATAATTGGACAACGTCTAGACTTCAGTGCCATCGACCTGGTCAAACTGAATCGCATGTACAACTGCAGTGAGTAGCAATTCACATGAATTAGTCATGAAAAGACTGGAATTGTTTCTGCCTTTGGATGACCATGTTTCTTAGCATATACAATCATGCTATAATTAAATTAGCATGGTTACCATTACTGCTACCCGTGTCTTTAATCAGTCATCTTTCATTTTGCATTTACACTGTATATCATGTTCCTTTACTGTCATGATCTGTACACATGTCTATCATAGATATGTTTGTTGTTCCCATGTACATTTGCATTCCTGTATTGGCTCATCCATTTTCCAGCTGATACTCATACCTTGCTGGACCAGTGTTCATTTGAACTGATTAACATCTGTGGCATGATCCAGAATGAGCAAGATGATGCAGATTGGGTTCAAACTCTAAGCAGCCCAGGGACAGAAGACCAAACCCTTGTGGGTCAGTGTAAAGGTAAGACGGCAAACAATGTCATTCAGACATTCAGACAATAAAGGCAGAAAGATTTGTTTCTGAGGCATTATAAATCACAACAAGAAATGACTATTGATTGGTCTTATACACGTCCTGTGAAAATTTTTCTTTCTTTCTTTCTGCCACAAAAATGTTACATGTAAAATTTTGTAAATTCAACCAAATCTTTATTTAGCAAATGAATTCCATTCCAGTGACCAGGTTGTTGAGCAAAATGGCCCCTAAGTGGAAATCATGGTAGCCTAAGCATGACCACGGCTGTCCTTTTGATTTTGCTTCAGCCTTTTAATACACAGTTTCATACTTCGTTAAGTGAACATTTTGAATAACATTTTATACATTCTACTTCAAAATTGTCTCTTACTCTGGCATCCATTGTGAGCATATGAAATTTGGTGCGCACATGGGTTTTTATTAATGCCATATTTGCAAATGGTTGCTAATCAAGGTAGTTGTAAAATGGTTAGTGTTTGCATAAGGTTAAAGGCCATAGTGCACCATGTGTATCTGGTGAATAAAGCAACTCTGCAGCCAACCATATAACATTAAATAAACTTATAATATTTGAAAGCAATAAGAAACCTCTACGTATCACATGTATTTACTTTGCTGTACTTTTTATTGTGTACTCTCTTGTATTGTATCCGTTAGACTCATGAAGCTTGACTATTTAGGCAGTACTGGTACAGCAGAGGTACAGTATATCATAGTATTGGTTTGTATACAGTATATATGATGATAATATACGGTGCAAGTCAAATAACATCCTATTAGGCAAAATTCAACCTGGATGTTAAGCGACACATACCTGTATATTGTTTCAGACTGAGGTTCCAAAACTGTCACACGCACTGTTTTAATATGTAACATGAGGCTTTGTTTCTTTAGTACCATAAGGTCATGTATTTAAAGGAATACAGGACCTAAATAGCCCAGGAATATTGGGACAATAGACTGAGTGTGTGTAGCTGTTTTTGTAATCAATTATTGGCTGAAATATTTTTGTTTAACTCAGTTATGTTCTTTACACATATAGTCAGATCTGCGCCAGAGTGAAACCAGTCCATATTTTTTTGTAGGCGCTGGCTATTTCATGTACTTCGACACCTCTGAAGCAGAAATGGGAAAGAGCGCTATGCTGGAATCTCGTATTCTTTACCCCAAAAGAAACCAACAGTGCCTTCAGTTCTTTTACAAGATGACAGGAACCACTGCTGATATTCTGGTCATCTGGATGAAAACAGATGATGGGACTGGAAACGTCCGTAAAATGAAGAAAGTCTTTACCATCCAAGGTGTTTCCAATTTATTTTACTTCCTAATTTACTTTTGTGCCTACACAGTTTAATTCACATAATATTCCAAATAGAAATAATAAAAAACAGTGCAACTTGTGTTGTGTTTATGCTTAGTATATTTGCCTTAACTTTTTTTTACTGTTTTTCGATTGAAGTGCATGTGTGTCATGTTGATTCTGGATTCTATTTCATGCTGGATACTGCTGTCTTTCAGGTGGTAGCAGTGAAACATGGAAAATTGCTCATGTGACCTTGAATGGAAAAGGCAAATTCCGCTACATCTTCCAGGGCATAGTGGGATCAAACAAGGTGGATGGTGGAATTTACATTGATGACGTCTCCCTCACTGAAACCCCGTGCCCCAGTACCACCTGGCAGCTAAGCAACTTCACGCACATTCTCCACACCAGTCCTACTGGACATAGCATCACAAGTGAACGGTTTTATAGCCCGGAGGGCTATGCCTATGGGGTTCGTGTCTACCCTAATGGCACGGACAGCTCCACGCCGGGCTACCTAGCTGTATACTTCCATCTTTGCAGTGGAGAAAATGATGGGGTGCTGGAGTGGCCTGCACAGAACAGGCAGGTCACCGTCACCGCTATGGACCAAGACCCTGATGTGAAACTAAGAATGTCTTCCAGCAGGAGCTTTACAAGCGGTAATTTCCTGGTTTCTGCAGTTTGGTTGAAAATTGGAAATTGGGCCTAGGATTGAAAGATTCCTTTGTATTATCCTTTACATTTTAGAATAAAGACATAAAAACTACAAAATAACATATATGGAATTATGGACTGACCAAAAAACATCAAACAATTACAGTACATAGGATTTTAATTGTTGGGGGGGGGGCAGAGTGATTCCACCATTGGGTACTAAAGCAAGGCCTTTTAACCCCAATTGCTCCAGGGACTGGCTGACTCTACTGTCTCCTCTATGCCAGTTAGATGAGGTGGCCAACCTGCGATACTTTTCCAGCTATCCATATATGCTGAGCACTCATAGGTCACTTTTCCTTCACACGCTGGTCAAACTCTTCCAAAGTCTTTTTTCTACAGTGCTTCGGTCAGGTGGCCAGGTCATGTGATGTGACACTATCACTCTCCTTTGTAGACAGCTTGGTGTTTCCAAACTTTTGACAGACACTGCACATTTTCTGAATGCAAAATATTGTTCAATGCATTGATATTGGACTGACATTATTCAGCTGGGCGTGGCATAAGTGAGTATCATTTTCAAACCCACCTCTGAGTATGGAGTTTGCATGTTCTCCCTCAGGTTTACTGGGTACTCAGATTTTATTCTGCAGTCCAAAACATGCAATTAGGTTAAGAGGTATCTCCAAATTGCCTGTAATATGTATGGGTCTGTATGCTCCATAGACTGGTATCCTGCCTTGTGCCCCCACATCACCTGGACCAGAACAATCAGCTGGAAGATGGAGGCCTATTTAGTTGCTTGTTGTGTACAAATTAAATTTAATTCAGGAACTTGAAATAGTATTAGTTTCATCTCAGCTGTAGACCGTATTAATATACACATTCTCTAATTAAAACTCTTGTTAATGGTATGATGAACTTACATAAGGTAATGTAACTGAATAGTACATGTTAAACTGTAAACAGTAATAGGACTATAGCTGTTTTAAATCTGTATGGATCTCTGTGTTGTGTGTCATCGGATGGTTTTGCATTGGGAAGAACAACTGTGGTTCTTTTTTCATGACCAGATAACACGTGGGTCAAACCGGTCACTAACGGAGAGTGGGATGACTCCTGTGAGTGCTTCAGGAGTCAGGAACTTGGATGGAGCACCTTCATCTCACATCAGCAGCTACTAAGGAGAAGTTTCCTTAAAAACAACAACCTTATACTGTCCATTGACTTTAACGGTAAATGCCTTGTATCAGCACATTGCAATGAATTTAAAGTAATGGAAATGTGGAAAAAACATATTTATCTGTTTTTTTTGTTTTTTTTTTTAAGATTTGACAAACTTGATTAGGTCTGAAGTTCAGGTCAGTCTGAAATCTGCTGGGACAGTCAGGGAGATCCAGGAAGGACCCAGTATATCTGACAGAATCTTGGCCGAAACACCCAAACTCCGTGTGGCCAGGTCGGCTTTGGGCAGTCCTTGTCAGCCTAATCCCTGTCGCAATGGAGGAGCTTGTCTAGACAGACACGGGAAAGCAGTCTGCAGGTTACCTGCCGCAGCCATAATACTGAGAATATTTTTTTAATTCCCACTTCAAAAAAATTGGCATTATTACAATTGCACATTTCACTACTTATAATGTTTTCTGAGCAGTGAAGCTTTTGCACATCTGAAAGCTAAACCTGACATATTTTCCCATTCAGGTGTGCTTCTGGAAAGGCCATTTTCTACACTGGCAAGAGCTGTGAAACACAGCGGATAAGTGGAGGTATGGTAGGCATTCTGATTGGTGGAGTGGCAAGCACTCTTGTTTTTGCTGTAATTATAACAGTAATTACGAGACGCCAAGCACATAAACCTGGATTCTAAGCTAACATATGCCCAAGGTCTAGCAACAGTTTAGAAATATCTATTTCATGTTGAGGTTATGTAGGTTTATTACTAAGCTTCTGACACTAAGGTCGAACATACCTTCATTTATTTCTTTCTATGTCCAAACAATTTATCGTCAGGTGCCCATGGTTTGTAACAGAAAATATGTTGTTTACAAACTGCATAAGTGTCAAAAATTGTACATTTGGTATTTTTATGTGCTTTACTTTGCTACAATTTTTGGTATTACAAATATATTAATCTAAATATTTCATGGTTTTCACAAGTTTGCAAGAAATACCCTCATAATTTGATATTCCATAATCATGTACTCAGATATTATTTCCCTTCTAAGCTTATTTGGACAGTACAGTACATAAGGGCTATATCATGCATCATTGTAAAATTGCATGGATAATTTCTTTGTCAAAAATATATATATATAATTGTTTTTTCCTTCATAACATGTCATAAACTTTTTATAAATAGTAATATGTTATCATCTGGAGCATTGATCTGTAGTTGGGAAAGTTGTACATTTTTAGAAATGACGAAAACACAATTCTATACATTAATAATGTTTTCAGATTTCTCTTGTTATTCATATAGAAATATAAAAAGAGACATTCAGACACTTGAATGGTAATAACTTTTATTATGCATAATGCTACATAGTTCAAAATATGAAAAAGAAAATTGCTTATTTTATTGTCACTATATTACACTATTAAAATAATGAGATGAACAAGACAGAATTATACATATTTTATTGTACTTCATCAAGGTTTCTTTTTGCAGAATTTCCATTTTAAAAATCTAGATAGAATAACATTGGTGCTAAAAATAAGTGATTGAATAATGTTTATGTTCACAGAAAAAAAGAGATAAATCTATAACTGACTTGAAGTAAGTAATGAAAAACAAAAACCATATACAATTCTATTTAATTAAGAGCTGATGGGGAAAAAAATCCTTTTATGTTATATGTTAAATCATTGTTTAATAATTTTAGCTATTATCTATTATTTTTTGAAAAACCATTTCAGATATTCACAGCATCAGGTGACCAGCCAGGCAGCTAAGCACTAATAAATGCCTCAGAATCCATCACACTTGTTGAGGAATCAGAAGCAAAAACATCTGAAAAATAAAGAGTTGTTTGTCTTACTCGAAATGGGAAATTACACAGATTATAGTTCACATGTAGCACCAGTATAACAAATGAGTTGTTTGCTAGAACCCAATGTAACTCTTTTTTATTAAACCCTGGTGTAAACGCAACATAAAAATATTTCAATGATATAAAGAAAAGCATCCTAATCAGAAAGCAAAGTTGATCTCAATAAAAACATTTATAAAATAACAAAGAAGAGCAATTTAACTTACTTTTTCTCCTTCGCTTAATACGTTCAGCCAAAGAGGACAAAGATGGACCAGCACTTGTGCTCTATTAGAGAGACAAACCAGACATCATTCATCTTATCTCTGATACTGGAAATTGCAAATGTTGTCATATTTACCTAAAGTAATATGATTTCTCAGTTAAATAGAATACTTGTCATTTTGAAAATTGTATTATATCATTTATGGTTAAAAACATATCTGCTACTGACACATGAAATCATCTGAAAAAATCTATTGTTTAAATGAAAAAAAAATCATAGTGTATGTGGTTTTGTGTGTCTGTGAAACATTTCAAATGAAAATGGAAAAAAAAAAGATGCAAAAAGTGTCTGCTGAAAACTGCAATCGAAAGGCAAAATACAAAGATGAACTTACCCTTGTTTGGCTAGATAATGAGCGCAAAAATGAAAACCTTCCAACAACTGCTGATCGAATCTGTGCACAAAGAGAAGAGGTGCATGGTGGTGACTAGTACAATATAACATGTCTTTGTGTTCCACTGTATAATAATACATAGCCAACAATATTTCAAACATAATATTAGTACTTACTGTGCTGTCTAAAAGAGTCCCAAACACGAAAATGAAGAGCCCCTTGAACAAAAGTAAAAAGAATAATTAGTATTTGCAATATGTACTTCAAAACTTCAAACTTATTTTATTCTGAGAAATGTTTTGTTATTCTACTTTTCAATATTGTTCTCCATCACCTTACAACTAGTGAATTATGAAAGTGTAGATCCAAAGAATTGTCACAATGAAAAAAGGCTGGTGAACTGACTTTTTGGTTTGGGGGGGGGGGGGGTCATCCACCAGAGGCAACCAAATTGCTCTCTAACGTCATACCCAACACTTCCTGTTGTGGGTGCAGAGGTGTTTGCGTGTGATGTGTGCTTGTATTTCCTTCTTACCATTTTATGAGACTTAACGGGGTGAATGCTTTTTAAGTTAACTTTTCTCCTATTTTTGTTTAGGAAAGGAAGCTGCAGTTGTATAATACTTTTTGTTTTGCTTAGAGAAGTTGTTGTCATCTAGTTAGTATGATTTTTGGTTTGCTGTTTTGGCTTCACTGACCCCCCGAACACCTGGACTCCCTTTACTAAAATAAAACTCTTTTTGTTATGTATAATTAAACATTGCGCGGTCTGACAACTGGGAAGTGAGGGAATGGAAGACATTATACATAACTTTTTCATTCTGACCTCCACTACATAAGTCATACCACATTTAAATTTGAATCCAAATTTTATTTCAGAAAATAAATAAATCAGGAATGACCTAATATTTGCTCATACCTGAAGTGAATTGAAGATTGTAAATGTAATGTGGACTCCAAGATTAGCAGGTGCCACCATGGTCCCTATGCCAAGTCCCCAGGTGATGCCAAAGATGGGAGTTAAAACAGCGACACACCTTGCGATGACCAACAGAGCATTCTTCTCCTCAGACTGACGGTTCTCACCAACACCCCTCATCAGTAGTTTAACCAGAATCACGATCAGAATGAGCAGGTTCACAGCGACGATGGTCAAGGCCGGAATCACAAATGCCAGGAGGGCCTTAGTCTCGGACCAGTTCAACCAACATACATCATCTTGCCTGAAGTAGCCATTTTTGGGGGCAGTGACTGCAATGGTGATTATGGCAATGATGAGTGGTGCCCCGTAGCCCACCGTGAA
>JAABNY020000110.1:0-10818 GCA_015164015.2 Brevimyrus niger | reverse complement strand
AACAGTCTTGATAATTGTACAGATGAATTCTGGGTAGATTTGGGCAAGCCTCAGAATCGTAGATTAGTGAGCGGTATTAATTGCTTACATCCCTACACCAAACGCAAAGATTCATCGATAGCGGCTCCGGACTCCGTCTGTGCAGCACAAACAGCGTAGCAAGGCGATCCTTATCCAAGCAACTCGGCCGTGTGCGCTCGCTCCGTTTGAACAATGTGGGCGAAATGACTATTTAGGTGTTCCGAAGCTTCCGCATGCGCATTGACACGTCGTGCTGACGCATTTTCAAAATGTCGGCAAAAAAAAAAATGTGTACCGTTCTTTCTCTGTACAAGGGGTTCATACCAGGGGCAATGAAACAGGGGGGCATGCACCTGGCGAGGGATAGAGTGGTTCCCATGCAATAAAACATTTGCTGAACATCATAAATCTTCTCTGATTTTTTCCCCAATTGGGGTGCATCAAACATGAATACTGATTGGTAAACCAGATGAAAAGTATACCCCCACCATTTTGGTGGGGTATTATTAAGGGGACGATTGCAAGGGGCCCATTGTCACTCACGGTTAAGGAGCAAGAAGCCGTCACTTTATTTTCTGATCTACGGCATATCAACATTGGAAATTGTGGGGACTAACCTATGGGGGATACATATACAAGGCCTATTAGGCCATAAAAACATTTAATAATTGGGGACAAATCTAAAGGTCAGTAAACATCTAATGATAATTATGGAGAAGTCTAGAGAAGCTGCAATTGGGGAACTAAAAACATGAGACCGAAACTGAGCAAAACGGGGATTAGATGGCACCCTGGCAGGTCAGGGTGACCCGACTCCAGCAGGTGGGGGAAGTAGCCAAACAGCAAAGATGGCCCATAGTTATCTTTAGCCCACCAGAAGGACAACTGTGGGCAGGATGAAGTCAGGGGGGTGAAAGTACATGTACAAACAGACTAACTAGAACAAAGTTGAAATATGATGTCACGTAGGTGGAAAACTACCAGAAAAGGGGGGTCATGCCCAAAAGGGCTATAAGAAAGATAGAGCTGCTACACATGTTAGAGCATCTCTCTGTACATGCTGAATGTATGTCAATTGATGGCTCTCACTTTGCAATCTTGCAAAGAATAAATTTGTGACGTGTAACTACTCCTCGTATCTGCTGTGAATCTCTTCTCACAAACAGACCCGGGTGGAGACGTCATTCATCTTCAACAAAATGGAACTCTCGAGGTAAGCTAAATCTTTTGTCATATTTACAATTGCTATTTTACAATAGATTTCTTCTACTGTTGTGAAAACATATTATTGTTATTTTGACCAAGAATTTCCTATGCTGTCAAGCTCCTGGCAATACTCTGAAACAGAGGATTGGAATAGCGGTGTGTTTTGGAACATAGCTATGGATTTTACTGTTTTAAATGTGGCAAGAGACTGAGGTGAATTTGCTCACAGTTGCAGCTAACGACGACACTGAACTGCTGTGCATGCCAACGGTTATTTTCAGAGATAACCGTGAGGGGCAAGTTAGCCAAAAACGGAAAAGAGCAGATAGTTTAATGGTACGTTGAACTATATTGCTTAGCCATATCATTGATTTTTCTGTATGAAATGCTTAACAGTATCTGTTCTTCAATAAACCCAAATGAATTGCTGACCGCCGCGGCTGAAAAAATTGAAGCGGTGTTAGCAACAGAAGCTACAACCTCAATCGACATCGTACAGGACGACCCTGCCGGACAACAAGAATCTGAGCGACCGAGGACTCCCACAACCTGAAGCGCTCCGTCGGACCAAGGAGGATCTGCCAGCGGTGCTCCAACATCCTCACCCCAGGGGGACTTATCTGTGCCACAGCTGTGGTCACAAGACTCTGACAACTTAACACCTTGGCAACTGCCTGCTGTGATTTCCCCGGCTGGTGCGGATAACCGAGAAGAGCGTTTGAAGGCCCTCAAACTAGCATTTTTCCTTTTTCAGGATCAAATGTTCGATTTCTTGGCGGACCTATCTGACCAGATCTAAAAATAAGCAGGGGACATGTCTGAGAAACGGGGGCTGGGTGGTTTTGATGGGGCTAGAAGGATGCATATAAACGACAACGATGGAGGAACACTGATTAACCCTGATCTGCAGTGGCTGATTGACGAACTGAATGACAGACCGCAGGGTGAGATTAACCCCTTTTTGCTTGACCTTATAAACGATTTAAATTCAGCAGATGCACCCGTGTCTATGGATGTGAAAATGGCAGATGAGCAGGAGGCCATGCTTGGTATTGGGGTCGACAATGCACTGGACGCAGATATTGAAAGGTTTGATGGAGATGAGGGTCTGGCTATGCACTCTAAACTGCATCAGATGCTAGCAGAGCTGAATGGGGGACAACAGGGGGAATTTAAGTTCATCTTGCATGATTGATTTATTAAATGATTTAAATGATGATGGGTCAGCAAAAATTATGGATATTGATAATGGTGTACAACAAGGTGGTGATGCGGGAGACCCAGAAATTATGGACATTGATAATGGGGTGCAACAAGGTGGGGGTGCCGCTGATGGGGATGCTGTTTTTATATTTTGTGTGATTCGGTCAAGTATTGTGACAAGTGTTGCAGACGGTACACCGTCACTAAAGAAAAAAAAAAAAAACAAAGGCTCACAAATGTACACCTACGAGGTGTTTTTTGTAAGGAAGACTTGACGCCAGAGTGTGAGCACCAGTGAGGGGGTGCACAAAGCTAATTACATCTGTTGTATTGACTTTGCGGGAAATTGCTGGTCTGCTAAGGGAGATGGTGTGACACTATACAACAGAAAGTCAGACCCAGATATGCAAGGCAAGCCGGCTTTATTCAAAAGCCCTGATAGAGGGAAGGTATCCAAAACGTTGGGCAATAATCAGTGGGCAGGCAGGAAGGTTGAAGTCCGGGAAGTCAGTCCGATGAACAGGGATGTAGACAGGACACTGAAGAGAGAGGCAAAACAGGACACTGGGCTGGACAGGGCAGGCGGATCAGGAACGGGAGCTGGGCTGGGGAGAGGAGGTAATAATGAGAGACGCTGGAACCAGGTAAGACTAACAGACACAAGGCGGCTGGGGAGGCGAGAGACAAGAAAATGCTTGGCAAGGCTCAATCGGGACATTGGCTCAATACTTCGCATTATGGTTAGGGTTCTGCTTCCTTTTCTATCTATTGTGATTGAGTTATACTTGATACACTTGCTGGGTCACAGAGCCTCCCCCTTGACGGCCGTCTCCTGGAGGCCCTCCTCGTTTTCGGGGATGGCCCCCGCCTCGAGGGGCTGGTTTGGATGGATTGTCGAGGTGGAACCTAGCGGTCAGGTCTTTGTCCTCCACCTCCCGGGAAGAGACCCAACTTCTTTCAACAGCGTCGGTACCCATCCAGTCCACCAAGTATTGTAGTTAGCCCTGTTGAGGGCGAGAATCTACCACTCCCGAAATCTTCCAGGCTGGGGTTGAAGGGGGAATGGGTGGTGTGTCCTCCACAGGTCTAATGTCCTGACGGTGCCAGCTGTAGCAAACTGGCTTGAGTAAGGATATATGAAACGTAGGTGAAATGCTGTAAATCTTTGGTAATTGGAGTTTAACGGCTACCGGTCCTACTCGTTGTATTACTGGGAAAGGTCCTATATACCTGGCCGTGAACTTCTTACAGCCCGGAATGCGCAGATTCTTAGTAGATAACCAAACCTTTTGGCCAATTCGGATAGGGAACCCGGGGCGTCGTCGGGGATCTGCCTTTGTCTTCAGACTTTGAGCTCAAGTTTGCAGTGCCTCTTTGACTGCCCTCCAGGCACGTTTGCTGTCCCGGTACCAGGATTTGATGCTAGGCACGGAACATGCCGTAGAGTCCCAAGGGAAGAGTGGGGGTTGGAAACCTAAAACACACTGGAATGGAGATAAGTTGGTAGCTGGGTTAATGCGAGAGTTTAATGACTTATTGGGATCTTGGCGGGTCATCAATCTCAGGGCTTTGGCCACCTCCCGGTTTGTCCTCTCGGCCAGCCCATTGGACTGGGGGTGATAAGCTGAGAGTGATGTTTAATTTATTACAAAACTCTTTGAAGACCCTGGAAGCAAATTGTGGTCCCCTGTCCGACACTAGATCCTCTGGGATTCCTGTGTGTCGAAACACTTCCCGTATCAGTACCTCTGCTAATTCGGCGGAGGAAGGAAGTTTATGTAAGGCCACTAGTCTACACATTTTTGAAAACTGATCGACTAGGGTCAAGATAACCGTTTTACCTTCAGATCGGGGAAGGTCAGTAATGAAGTCCATGGCAATATGAGACCAAGGTCGATGTAACAATCCGGAAGGAGCCTAGTTGTTGCTTTTGCACTGGGCGCAGTCGACACAACTGTCCACATAAGATCTAACATCTTCTCTCCACCTAGGCCACCAATATCGCCGCTCTACTAACCTTAGGGTGGCGTTGACTCCAGGATGACCTGTTCCAGGTTGATCATGGATCCAGGCCAGTAGTTCAGGTCGTAAGCTTTTGGTGACATACCATCTACCTGCAGGGCAGTCGAGAGGGCGGTGGTGGTGCTCGTGATTTGCCTTTATTCTCTCTTCCAAACCCCAGGTGATGGTAGAGATGAGATACTCCAGGTTTTTGTGATCTGTGAGTACTAAGAAGGGGTATCGAGCCCCCTTGAGCCAGTGTCTCCACTCTTACAATGCCAATTTGATGCCCAATAGCTCTCTCTCTCCTACCTCGTAGTTGCATTCAGCCACTGAGAGCTTGCGGGAGTAGTAGGCACACGGGTGGCGACGTCCCATCTTAGGGTCCCATTGTATCAGAACCGCTCCTACTCCTGCTTCTGAAGCATCCACCTCGACCTCGAATGGTAAGTCAGGGTTAGGTTGTTTCAACACCGGTGGGGAACAGAAAGCCTTCTTCAACTTCTGAAGTCCAAGGGAGACGAACGGGCTTACCTCGAGTGACAGAGGTGAGTGGAGATGCGATCTGGCTGAAGTTCCTTATGAAACGTCGGTAAAAATTGGCAAACCCAAGGAAACGCTGTAACTCACGTAATGTCCGCGAACGGGGCCACTGTAGGATGGCTGAGGTCTTTTGCTCTCCACGACGGATGACATAACCCAGGAATCTCACCTGGGATTGATGGAATTCACATTTCTCCCCTTGGCGTTGAAGGACCTGAAGCACATGCTGTACATGTGTCTCCATGGAGGGGGAGTAAATCAAGATGTCATCAATATAAACGATTACAAAACGATCCAACATATCATGAAAGACGTTATTCATAAAGGCTTGAAAAATGAAAGGGCTATTTGACAATCCATAAGGCATCACGAGATATTCACATTGTCCCCTGTTGGTGATGAAGGATGTCTTCCACTCATCCCCCTCTCTGATACGTACCAGGTTGTAGGCACTGCGCAAATCAAGTTTCGTGAAAACCTTAGCCTGGCGTAACTGTTCCAACGCAGAAGGGATCAAAGGCAAGGGGTCTCTTCTTTTAATGGTGATAGCATTGAGGTCTCGATAGTCCACCACAGGACGGAGTCCTCCATCTTTCTTCTTTATGAAGAAGAACCCTGCAGTCACGGATGACTTGGAAGGACGGATGATGCCTTGACTCACCCCCTCTCTTATATAGGTGTCCAACGAGTCCTGTTCGTGCATGGATACCGGGTACAGTCTGACACTGGGCAGTTTGGCGCCCTCCAGCAGTTCAATGGCGCAATCATTCTCTCGATGGGGCGGTAACTGGAACGCCTTCTCCCTGCTGAAAATGTCTATGAAATCCGAATGCTCACGAGGAATCCTCTCGAGGTCCTCAGGTTCTGGACTTTCCACCCCGGTGGCCCTGCATGGAAGAGTAAGGCAACCCCGCCGACATCCCTCTGACCACGCCTCTATTGCTCCAGTTCTCCAGTTTATTCTGGGCTTGTGGCGTCTCAGCCAGGGGAGTCCCAATATAAAAGGATCCTTAGCTCGGGGAAGTACAAAGAACTCTATGTCTTCTTTGTGGACTACACCTACTTCTAAAGAACAGGGGTGAGTACGATGGACAATAGTGCCTTCTCTCATACGTTAACCTGTTACCCCATGTACAGACAGATGCACCGACAGGTTTATAACTGGTAGTCTAACTGTTCTTTCATCTAGAAAGTTACCCGCAGCTCCGCTGTCAATTATTGCTGAAATCTTCACCTCCCAGTTGAGGATAACCAGCACAGAAAATTGGGTGATACTGGCTAAGACTAACAGACACGATGCAGCTGGGGAGACGAGAGACAAGAAAATGCTTGGCAAGGCTCATTCGGGACATTGGCTCAATACTTCGCATTATCGTTAAGGTTCTGCTTCCTTTTCTATCTATTGTGATTGAGTTAGACTCGATACACCTGCCTCCAGGACCGGGAACGTCACAGATGGGTGTGTTGTGGCATTTTTTGAAAAAGTACCGCAACCGTAAATACAAGAAGTACACATTCAAAGCTCACAACTCTAAAGGCTATGACAGTTACCTACTTATGAAATATTTGGTTGAAAATGGCATCACCCCTGACATTATCACACAGGGCAGCAAACTGCTCTGTGTGACAGACAAGGACTTTAGTCTAAGATACATTGACTCACTATGCTTTCTGCCCATGAAGCTGAGTGCAATCCCAGCCGCTCTGGGTTTTGAGAGTGAAAAGAAAGGCTATTTCCCCCATTTTTGGAACACCGTGGAAAACCAAAATTACATCGGGCCCTACCCACCACCAGAGGCATACGGTGTGCAGACCATGATGGAGAAGGAAAAGAGGGAGTTTATGTCATGGTACGACAGCGTTCTTGGGGGTGTGTTTGATTTCAGGAAAGAAATGGGGAGTACTGTAAAAATGATGTTGTCATCTTAAGAGAGGGCTGTCTCAGATTCAGGGGTGAGATCATCAGCGGCTGTAATCTAGACCCTTTTCAATGTGTCACCATTGCCTCAGTGTGCATGAAACAGTTCTGCATGAGCTTTCTGCCTGAAAATACAGTCGCGCTAACCACCCCCGATAATTACATCAAGCAACAAAAGGCATACTCAACGCCATCCATTCAATGGCTGGAAAACATAGCGCATCGTGAAAAGATAGAGATCCAACATGCGGTGTGTAGAGGGGAGGTGAAAATGGGTCCCTACTACCTCGATGGCTATGCTGAAATCGACGGTGTTTGTACGGCATACAAATTTGCAGGGTGTTTTTTTCACGGGTGCCCAGAATGCTTTGATTCATACAAAGTGAATCCTGTGACAAAACTGCGTTTTGGGGACATGCATCAGCAGTTTCAGGCCAAGATCTTTGCCCTTAAAAACACATACAACCTCAATGTGTATGTTATTTGGGAACACCAATGGGCTAGATTGAGGTCTGAAAAGGCTGATGTATAGGCGTTCTTGAGGGCGTTTGATTTTCCAGAGCGCATCTATCCTCGGGACACTCTGGTGGCAGAACTAACGCTCTGCAACTCTACTATAAAGCACAGGCTGACGAGCGCATAGATTACTATGACTTTACTAGCCTATACCCTCGGTCAACAAGTTTAAGGATTACCCGGTAGGCCACCCTGTAGTCGTTTACAGTGATTTTGACAGCATTGACAACTATTTTGGGTTGATCAAAGCCAAAGTTTACCCACCGAGAGGCCTTTACCTGCCGGTTCTGCCTTACAGGTGCGGGGGTAAACTCATGTTCACACTTTGCAGAACATGCTGTGAAACCGAGACGCAGGGGGCCTGTAGTCATTCAGATGAGCAGAGAGCACTGATCGGCACTTGGTGCTGTGTCGAAATCAACAAGGCTGTTGAAAAGGGCTACAAAATCGTCAAGCTTTACGAGGTCTGGCATTTCCCCGACTGGACAGACACACTTTTTGCTGATTATATTAATACCCATTTAAAGGGAAAACAGGAGGCTTCTGGCTATCCCTCTTGGGTAAAGACAGCTGAGGACAAAGTGAGATACATTTAGACCTACTTTGAGAAAGAGGGCATCCGTTTGAACCTCGAGAATATTGAGGTTAACAAAGTGAAACGCCAAATTTCCAAACTGTTTTCAAACAGTTTTTAGGGAAAGTTTGGTCAGAGAATAAATCAGGCAAACACGACGCTCATCAAAGATCCCGATGAGTTTCTCACCTTCATCTTTTCAAAGCTGGTCAATGTGTCTCACTTTTCCTTCCTCAATGACAATGTGGCGATGGTCCAGTGGCGCAACATAAAGGGCTACCCTAGCATGCCACGGCACGTCAATGTTTTTATTGCTGCGTTCACCACAGCTTATGCTAGGCTCGAGCTGTACAATGTCAGGGACCGCTTGGGTCGGCACACGCTGTATCACGACACAGACTCTGTCATTTTGTCAATATTGCATCTCTAACAGGAATGGTTCATGACTATGTGAGTAACTCACGTGACAACCCTAGAGAGATCAGGACATCCACGCAGCAGATTGTGTGGGATAAAAGGGGCTTCCATTTAAAAAATAACAGTCAGCAAGTGTTTCAAGGTTGTGTACACTAAGCGTCAGCTCCAGTCGGATTACACAACCTTACCATATGGCTACTAGTGAAGGGTTTGACATTAGACTTCAGCATCATATCAGGACCGAGTAACTCTGGCAAGTCATATTTCATTAAAAGACTGTTGGAAAATGTGGATTGTACATTACCCAGAGTTCCTGAAAATGTTGTATGGTGCTATTCTTGCTGGCAACCGATGTATGATGAATTGCTGTGTAAAATAAAGAACATTAAATTTGTGGAAGGAATTCCGGAGTCTCTGTGTGACAATGACCTTTTGCTCCCAAATAAAATCAACCTAATCATCATTGACGATCTTATGGAAAAAGCCTGCACCAATAACGAAGTTGAAAAAGCATTCACCAAGTTTACGCATCACAGAAACCTGAGTGTTGTATATCTGGTGCAGAATCTCTTTTTAAAAAACAGTCAGACCATCAACCTGAATGTCAATTACATTGTATTATTTAAAAACCCCAGAGATAAATTACAGACGAGGGTACTTGCCCGTCAGATGTACCCGCGGCATTCAAAATTTTTTGTAGAAGCTTTCGAAGATGCCACAAAAGGCCCTTACGGGTACCTGTTTGTGGATTTAAAAGCTGTGACACCCGAGGACTGCCGCCTCAGATCGGGTTTGCTCCCACCGGAATTGCCTGTCGCTTATGTTCTAAGGAAAAAATATTAATGATGTCGGCTCGTATAAAAAGAAACTGGAAGCTTTATTTGACAGTAACGCTAGACAGAGAAAGAAAATTTTAAAGACTGCATCGCCGGGTTTGCTGAACACTCTTTGTGAAGTAGCTTTGAAATGCCAAACAAAAGCCTTACAATATCTCACAATTTTGCAATTTGGTAAACACAGTTTTCATACCATTGACATATTTAAATTTAGAAACAAAATGAGAAACCATTGCATCATTCTTTTTAAAATCATTGCTATAAAACGATTTTAGAAAAAGAAAAACCTCTAGAGCGGTTAATTAAATAAAAAAAGGCAATGTTGGCCACACGTCACGTTGAGATCATCTTGAACCTGCTTTGCGCTGTAAACAAGCCGGTCTCAGTTGCTCGTCATGAATGTTTTTATGATTCTCGGAAAGCTAGGGTGATCAGGCGGATTCCCGTACGAGTCAAAAAACTCTGCAGTGCTGTCATGATCGATGAAAAGCGCCAGCCAGTGTTCTCCGGGAGCAGAACTAGGATGCGTATTGACAATGAAGATTGCGGGTAATTTATCAAACTTTACTTCCTCTAGCTCATCACAAGCTAATACCCTATAAAAATGCCTCGCAGTCCATCGGTTTCTACTAAGGACATTCGTTAGCTCCAGGGTATTCATGACTAGTAGTAATCGTACAATACGTTTCTCCTTTGGTTAATTTTGATTATATTGTTGAAGGTTGCGTAAACTTCAGCCTTCGTCCGGTGCCAAGTTAAAGGCATACAAAGGCATACAGTGCAGCTTTCTGTCAACAGCGATAGGATTGTTTTTCAAATGCCTCCCCGTGGCCAGAACCAAGCTGCAATACTCACGGGCAACATTTCCCCTGTTAAAATCAGGCTGGAACGGTTTAGAGGGATATTGCCATCGACATAAAGCGCTACAAATTCAGCATCGTAATGTTGAAAATTGAATGGGTTTCGATCGTACACTCCCATAAAGCCCATGTTGTCTACGAGCCCGATGATAACGGTTTTAGGCAACTGCCAGAGAAACAGGTTTTCTTGCATGCAGACCCTCTATGATTTATTATCATAATGGCCCTATTGGTGAGGCTTCCATCTACAGCATCTTCAGAAAATGACAGTGCCGCAAAACGCTCAGACAGCTCATCCATGGTCGGGGTAGGGGGTTGCGATGTGCCCATTATGTCGGAGGTCTCCTGCGGCGGCTGCTGTTGTGACCCCAGCCACACTGCCCAGGGAGGGCTAGAAGGGCGCGGTGGTGGCAGGAATGGGGCCCCATATGGACCCCATGCGATGGTCGATGTCTGCGCCCGTAGGGAGGCTTCAGGAGAAAGCTGAGCAGGGACCTGTTCAGAAAACTCTGTCGGGGTGTCCAGTCGCATAGCGAAAGTTACGGGGCGAAAAAATGAGGGGGTGTGCTGATGGGTCGGGCCCCGGCCCCAGCACCTCACTGACTGCTTAGATTACTTTGCACCCTTCCCGTGTCAAGTCCAGTTAAGTTAAGTTCCTCTACCCTCTGTGAGAGCAAAAACAACCTATCCAACACATCTATTGCTGATACCCGATTGTTTTCC
>JAABNY020000109.1:149899-168070 GCA_015164015.2 Brevimyrus niger | reverse complement strand
GTTTCTGGTTTGGAAAAACCTGGGCGGGTTTGTTGACACTGACATTGACAGCACATCTTGCAGTGTAGAACAGCAGAATTTGTGTGTCCTGCTCTAAGTCCTGATATTCAAATAGACTCCACTCATTGTGTGTAGCTGTGAAATAGCGCCCCCTGGCCAAGTCTTACTTTCTTCCCGAGGGGAGAGGAGAAGAGCAAGGTGGTGTGATTGGCCTAAATGTGGTAAAGGCACAGTTCTGTAACCATGCTTGATGTTAGAATAAATACTGTCTTTTGCCCCCTAGTGGTAGAGTTCATGAACTGAGTGAAATTGGGGATTACGGTGACTGTCTGTGATTCGGCTGGGTGAAAACTGAAGGGCGATAAGGGGAGTACTGCTATGTCGTGCTGAATAACAAGGAGAGCAGTGGCACTTGGCACTGAATAGCAAGGGGAGTAGTGGCACCTGATTCTGAATAACAATGGGAGTAGTGGCATCTAGTACAGTTGGTACCTCAGAACTCAAAATTAATCCGTTCAGAACTCCGGACCAAATCCTGAAAAGTTCGAGTTCTGATCAAATTTCCACCATAAGAAATAATGGAAAACCAATTACTTGGTTCAGGGCTCCAAAAAATGACACCGAAATATGTCTTTTTTAGCTTTTAAACTTAAAATTACAGAATCGCATTACTGCCACAACATTAAAAAAAAATAATAATCTCAGTATCACGTTATAACGTGAAATTATCACGAAATTATCATGAAAGCAAGTTCTTAATACAAATATTTCAAGACAAGTGCCAACACTATTTTGACTATTTTAGCCATCGATTAGAACGAGACGTTTTAAAAAGATTGACATTTATTTTCCTTGTGAAAAGAAGTGTTACCGTGCATCTGATACACACTTACAAATTCAATGTAACAAGCGCTTCATTGCCAAGTTCACGTCTGCTGTTTTGAACTTTTCAATTGATATTAACAGGTGTTTGACAGCCTAACATTTTTCAGATCTGCGACTTATTTTATTAGTTTTTTGCTCTATAGCTATCTGTACTTTAACAAAACACAATGTTGTATGATGTTACATACGTTTTATGAGCTTACATACACAGAAACGATCATTTACACAAGGTACAAAAGAGATTTCCTTTCGCTGTTAGCAGTGGAGGCAGGCATGCATACTGCGACACACCCCTGGAATAACACCCCTGATCAATAACACCCCTGATCAATTTAACTTTCAGTCCTATCGGGATAGGTTTTCACGTTATAATGTGATACGGTTTCACGTTTTAACATGATGTTTTCACGTTATAACGTGATATTTTCATGTTATAACGTGATACGGTTTCAAGTTTTAAACATAGTACAGAATAACAGGGTGATACTGGTAGCTGGTGTCGAAAAACAAGGAGAGTATCGGCACCTATTTTTCTCCACTTCAAGCATTGACTGTATTTGACTCCGCTAAAGGTTGGAATAACTCACAGCCACACTTTCGTGGATGTTAATGAGCCTTTAATATACAGACACAGAGCCGTGGCTGGGAGAAAAATACAGCGATCAGGTGAGAACCACCAGAATGCACACAGTTTAAGGCAGTTTCAGTTCTGTGTCCCCGACAGAATCCTGTCTAGAATCTATCCATTTTTAAAATAAATGGCAAGTTTTCATTTTGTACTCTGTGCAGACAGGTCCTGCAAGTTCTACAGGAGCAGGAAGTATGTGTAACACATAGATCACGCAGAAAACAAGCCCTATGTTTATGACTTTTATCACATTGGTCTATTCAGTAACTAATGTAACAAAGTACTGTGTAAGTAAGAATTCCTGCACAAAACAGCTCACAGATGAACACTGAGACACCCACACAAAGACATAGCAACATTCTTATGTGGCTGATTATAGTGATTTAAAATATATATTTTTAACAATTCTCTTTTTCTTGGCTCTTCAACATGTCACACTTCTAGTCCTGAAATTAAGAATCGTGAACTCCTACTAAAGTAACTGATGTAATTTTACTAAAATATTCTTCATCTTACCTTGAAAAGTGAACAGGAAGGCAGACAAAACCCGGAAATACTGACTTTGGAGAGTGAAATTGCAAAAGATGCTAAAGATGTTGCAACTTCCTTATTTTGTAGTTATGATGGGGGGGGGGGGGCAGGACACATGAAAGTGAAAAGAGGGTAGAACAGTTCAATGGATGGACAGATGGAAGGATAGTTGTAAAGATAAGACAAGAAAAAACTTTATTGATTCCAGACTGGGGAAATTTACTCCATACTTCTGCCTAAGAAATAAAACAGCAATATAAAAAAAAAAAAAAACAAAAGCAACTATAACAAAATTGAAATAAGAAAGAAAAACAATGAAAAACTCATTGAAAAGCGCACACAGTTACTCATATTGTACACCTGACAAGGGGAGTTGCATAGATGATACATACACAGATAATGCAGTGAGTGGATATAAATATACAAGCTGCATAGATACAGTGGATATTGCGCAGTGTAAGAACATAGTGGACAGTCAGTTAGGGAATTGTCGAGGGTAACTGCATGAATGACACACATACAGATGCATCAGGTGAATATAAATATACAAGTGACATATACTGTATACCGAAATTGTGGATAAAATTGTGACCTTCTCACACTGTTCACTGCCGCGTTATAAAGTCTAATGGCAGACAGAATGAAAGGTCTGAGGAAGCGTTCCTTCTTACATGCCGGGTGCAGCCGCCTGGTGCTGAGGGAGCTGCGTGACGCTCCCTCTGTCACGTGCAGGGGGTGAGAGGGGTCGTCCCCGATGGATGTGAGTCCTCTCGGCCGCTTCCTCAGTGGAGTCCAAAGAGCAGCCCAGGACGGAGCCAGCACTCCTGAGCAGCTTCTTCACTCTCCCCCCGTCCCTCTCTGAGCTCCCGCATCCCCAGCACGCCACTGCAAGGAATATTGCAGATGCTGCTACTGTTATAAAATGTCCTTAACAGTGTCCTGCAGACTGCGAAGGACCACAGTCTTCTCAGCGGGCGGAGACGGCCCTTCTTGTACAGGGCTGTCTGTATTGTGTGACCAGAATCAGAATTCGCTTTATTGGCTCAGTCTTCTAAATAGGGAGTGGCAGCAAAATCCCGCATACCCTATAGCCCATTCTGGATAAGATTGCCCACCCCCGTCTTAGATGTTCATGCAAATGAAAGGATGTGGGGAGGGAGTGTCTGTCTGGGCCTTCTTGGTTCTGGGTCCGGCTCGTGACCGGGCTGGGGGTTGTGGGCTGGGCCGGTGGCTCCCCATCCAGTGTCCTCCCTGGGGGCTGTTGTCCAGGCACTGTAATATATGGTATTGAAATACTGCCCATCTCTTCACAAAAGCTGTTTCAATCTCTACTGCTAAAACTACTAAGCCTGCGCAAATCTGCGTAAATCCCCAGAACTACTAAACCTGTGCAGATTTATTCAGGCCTTCAGCCCCATTGTCCTCCTGCTTTTGTTGTGCAAACACACTAATTACCTGTGAACCCTGACACATTTGCGTTTATTTACTCAGACTGCCAGCTGAAATCCAAGGCAGCCCAAACCTATGTGTGTGACATGGAAACCTTCACAAAAGCTTGCATATCTATACAAAGTATCCCACACACTGACTGACCTGCAAATATGAAGGAGACACATTCACAAAATATATGGAAACACAAGTCTGTTTTATTTATAAAGAAATAGACTGAAAATAGAATGGAAAGTTGCTAATAGAATGGAATGAATAGAATGAAAACATGCCAAGACATCAGTCTCCAGTGTAAGTTTGTACACAAATGTCATAAGCTGAGTGAAGTCGTGGTCCTGGGTTGATAACATTTACATTTACAGCATTTGGCAGACGCCCTTAGCCAGAGGGGCTTACATAAGTGCTTTAAAATCTGCACATCATCTGCAAAAAGCAGAGACCTAATCCTGAGGTCACCAAACCGAACACCCTCAATGTCCTGGCTGCGCCTAGAAATTCTGTCCATAAAGGGTATGACCAGAATCAGTGATAAAGTGTCCAACCCTTCCCCACTAGAGAGGTGACATTCTATGTCCCTAGAGCTATAATATAAGTCCCCGCCTTCGGCCACTCCCCAACTCAAACTGCACCCGACCCCTATGGCCCCTCCTATGATTGGTGAACCCATTGAAAGGGGGACCCACGTGCCTTGTTCGGGCTGTGCCTGACCATGCCCCATGGGTGCAGGCCTGGCCACCAGGCGCTCGACATCGAGCCCCACCCCCATACCTGGCCCACGTCCGGGGAAGGGGAAATCATGGATCCAATATTCGGTCATAATTAGGGGTCTTGTGAGCTGAAATTCATCTGGTTTCTCACCCAGGACTTGTTTTCCTTGGGTGACCCTACCAGGGGCTTAAAGCCCCAGGCAACTTAGCTCCTGGGATCATTGGAGCATGCAAACCCCTCCAGCACGATAAGGTGTCGGCTCCAGGAGAGGGGAATAGATCCAGGTTTTTATAATTTACTACTGAACCTCTTATATTTAGTAATGTATGATTAGTTTCCACCTAGTGGCTTCCCTGAAAAGTACAGACTGTTTCTAGATCTCTTGTTCTGTTAATTGACATGTCCAGTAGATGTAAGACATATGGCAGCATCTTGATAGAAATACATTATAACTGAGTACAGTTACTGTATAGAATGTTAATCTGCAACAGATAATTAATTCAATGGCTTAATGGATGTCTGTGCATATTATTAATAATAATGCATGTAAATAAATGTTTTTGCCAGTCGGGGTAGGATTCTATATCTATCTTATGCAATATTATTTAGCACAATACAACAAAGAATGTAATCATTATCGTATTATTATTAAGCATGCCAAATACCCATGATGAAATCATTCCAATGTAATCATTATAATGTAATCAACACAATGCAATCATTTGAATGTGTTTTTACATCTTGTGTCAGCCTAAGAGTTTTGGTTAGCTACTTTATGTTAGCTCTGAATGTATGAATATCCACCTTTATTAGTGTTATACCTTATCACTATGTTGACAGTGGCGTAACCAGACCTCTTACAGTGGGGGGGGGGGGGGGGGGTGGTAAGGCTGCCTGGGCACCTGCCCCTTCTGTCTGTTGGGGGCGTAACCAGACCTTTTACAGTGGTGTGTGTGGCGTAAGCAGACCCTTTACATTGGAGGTGGTGGGTGTAAGTATTTTATAGAATACATTTATTTAATCAAATAAATTAATAATAATTTCATTTACTTTAATCCACTGACCCAGGGCAGTAAGTGGGTATATCGTCCAATGTTTTTATTTTCTATATCCAGTTAAATGATTATTATATACATTGATTGAGTGTCAATGTGTTTGGTATGTTCATCTGCAGCAGTAAAGAGAATTTAACTTAATCCATCAGCCTGTGGTTTCATTATGTTACCCAGTTATGCTTTGGGTGACGCTGTAGCAGGACATTAATAGGACAGAACAGAAAGTCTTTATTGTCATTGTACAAGGAGGAAATACAGGAAATAGGCATAAATATATAAAATGCACATATTCAGGGCAGGGGGAAAGCCCCCCCACTCATCAGGATTACATTTAGTTACATTTTAACTATAAAATATTTTTCTTGTTAATTCAGCTCACTGAACACAGACAATTATTTTTGTCAAGCATACATTTCAGAGTAAAAAGGATTATAATGGTTAAAAAGCAGAGATTTTACGTTTTTGCCAGGAGAACCAGCAACACGTCACAGTGACACTGAGGAGTTTCTATCAACCCCAAACCCTGGATAGAGGGGCTCAGTGAATGAAGAGGTGAATCTGTACAGGGGGGTCAGTCCATCAGAGGAGACTCTGTAGAAGGACAGAGCACCAGCCCCCCAGTCCAGAAACACTCCTACTCTGCTGGAGTTTGAAGGCTTTATGGGTATGAGAGTCTCTTCATAATTGTGCCGGACAGAATAACTGACAGGATCACAGCACAGACTCCATGACTTGTCATTGGCTCCAAGCCGACAGTCACGACTCCCTCCTTTCCTCCCAATCCCTTTGTAAGTCACTCCTATCAGGGCTCCATATCCATCCCACTCAGCCTCCCAGTAACAGCGACCAGTCAGACTCTCTCTGCACAGAACTTGCTCCCAGATGTCAAATCTCTCTGGATGATCAGGATATGGCTGCTCTGCCCCCGCTGTCACCTTCCTGTTCCCCTCTGACAGAGACAGGAGTCTGTTTGCTGTGTTGGGGTCTAGCGTCAGCTGGCTGGAGTCTGTAGGCAGGAGGAAGAATTATTAATACCATCAGGCAGCCTGTACTTAATGTTTCTGTACAATATAAAAACAGCAAAGCTTTCTCAAACGACACGGGAACTGAAGTTTATGAAAGCACGACGCTTGCGGGAAGAGCCGCCAAAATGCGGCGCAAGCTAAACTAATAACTTAATTATAGGGAAATAAAACTACACAGCAGCGACATTCATCAGACACATTCACAACAAGCATATTTAACCACAAAACGGCACCAGATATTAATACCAAAAGTCAGTGTCTTTCCTACTAAATCCGGTGCGTGCGGCTTGAAAATTGCCAACAACAATAATATTTAAGTAATATTAATAAATACTTTAAGTGATATTTAATAAATATTTGGACCTGTATTCTAATACAAATGCTTCCAAAGACGAAACAGGTGTTCGGAAATTCTTTCCTACCCATGAAAATGTCCTACACGAGTTACCTGCGCATGATCGTTCGCTACTTATCACACGGCCATAAATATCTGCTGCTTTCAGATCTCTGCATTTCGAAGAAAGAAGGGTTAGTTTTAGTCCCTATGACAACTGTTCATCTTTCATTCTGAAACATGTGAAATCGCATTCTTATTGTCTGTTAATAAAAATAAATAAGATTTTTATTTCATGTACACGTTTTCACTCACGAAAAAGTGAACAGTATTTCTACTGATCCAAACATAATGTTTGCATTAACAATCTAATACTGCACTTGGACCCTGCCTATAGATACATATATTATGCTGATTTTAAACATTAAAATACAATTACTTTTTAAAAATAAACCCATATAACTATGGGACCGTGACTTTTCCTAAATATGTGCATATTTTACTCTAACACTGGTATTTTATCAAATTTACAAAAAAGATAAGAGTTTTCAGTGTTCCTACGTACTACTACACGTTCGCTACTTTTTCTCGCTACTGGGGATTTGCATCTATAATAATGTCCTACCACCCTTAACAGACAGGGGAGCAGATATCTATGGAGTGTTTGCATCAATAATAATGTCCTACCACCCTTAACAGAGAAGGGAGGAGGTATTTATGGAGTGTTAACATCAATAATAATGTCCAATCACCCTTAACACAGAGGGGAGCAGATATTTATGAAGTGTTTGCATCTATAATAATGTCCTACCACCTTTAACAGACAGGGGAGCAGATATTTATGCTGGTAGGATATTATCACAAGGTAGGAAAAAATAACAGATATAGTCATAAATTACAGCTAGGAAAATATTTTAGGTAGGAAAAATATTCAGAACACCGAAACCTGAGTTGCACTCCATGAGGATCCAGTATTTGCAGCGATTGTCTTACATGATCCTTAGTCAGAGCAAAGGTGCTCTGAATGCATTTCACAAGCATTAGCTTATTTCCGTGAAGCGCGTCGCACTGTATCTACTGATCCAAGAGAAACACTGCAATGTGAAGCGGGGCGGAACAGGTGCCGCGCAAAGTCAGCAAACTAATAATAATACCGTCTACAAACCATTAATAAAAGTGGATTAAAATAAACAAATCATTCACCGTGAAAAACAAAAAAAGTTATGTCATTATTTCAGAAAAACTGAAAAATAGTGCTCAGAAAAATAGGATTATTATCTCATTCATTCGGAAATACAGAAACATATTGCTCAGAAAAAACGAGATTATTATCTCATTAATTTGGAAAAATACAGGATGATTATTACATTAATTTGGAAAAACAGAATTGATTGTTTTTCAGATGAAAGCAATATGCTTCTATAGAGAACCGCGTACCGCGCTTGTGACTCAAGATGCGGCCGCTGCCGCGAGGCGTGAGCCCCACATCTTGCTCAGGTGCATCGCCGCTATTAATCTGTTAACATGGGTGCCGGAATGAAATTCGATGTTTTCTTCCGCATATCTAGTGCAAATTTCTTTTAGCACCATGGTTCGGGAAATCTTTTTAATATTCATAAGTGAAGCCCTACATGATTGGCTGGGTCATTGATATTTGTGAGAGGGGCACTGCCTGATAAGCCAGTGAACATTCACTGCCTGTTTTTTCTGCCTATGGCAGGGGTGTCAAAATCCAGTCTGGGAGGATGGAGACCAGTGTAGCTTAGCTTTTTCCCTGTTCCACCATAAATGATTCAGTTCAAGAGCTATGTGGTAATTAGCACAAGCAGTTGAATCAGGTGTGTTAAATGAGGGGAAACCCAAAAATGTGCAGGGCTCTGGCCCTCCAGGACTGGATTTGGGCACCACTGGTCTAAGGCATTCAGTGGCCAATCAGGAATATTCTCTCATGAATATTAAGCAGTGTTCCAGAACCACCCTGTGTTTTTTTGCGAAATTAAAGATGTACATCTGGTCTACATCAGAATATATTTTAACCATCTTATACTCCCACACAAACACAAAGACAATATGAGCAGCTATAATGTATTTATAAAAAATATTTTTAAAAACAACTACATTAATTGAGTGTTTATGGTGATAATTTTTATTTGAGTTTTGTTTTTCTCATTTGGAAATATTCTAAAATGACACAAACAGAAACTCATCTAAACACAAACATGGAAATCCATCTACACACAATGCAAAAAGCCACACTCATCACAACAATTGTGTGAATACAACCATAACATAGTATTAATGGTATTATTAAAAAACATGCAAACACACTTACATTTCTGTAAGCCTGGTCTGGTCCTGCACTCTCCACAGTGGTCCACACTATAGGAGAAGCAGAATGACATAGTGCTGCTGTATCCATTTATTTATTGGTGCCTCTTCTTCACATAACTGCATAAGTATCTGTAGTGTGTCAGACTCATACTCTGTACTCACTTCAGCTTCTCCAGTGTACAGCTGGGATCCTCCAGTACAGCAGAGAACAGCTTCACTCCTGAGTCTCCTGGGTGATTGTAGCTCAGGTCCAGCTCTCTCAGGTGTGAGGGGTTTGTCCTCAGAGCTGAAGCCAGGAAAGAAAAGCCTTCTTCTGTGACTCTACAGCCTGACAGCCTGCAGAGAGACGGACAAAGACTCCATAAGACAAAAACTCCATAAGTTCCTCAATCAAAGGCCTAACAATAAAGTGCCCAGACCGGATGGTTACCCTGCAGAAATCTATTAACTTTTTGGGATGTATTATCTCCAGTCTTCAATAGACAGATAGAGAAATTAAACATACATCACAAATCCCATCACAAATAAGCACAGCGACCATTACAGTGTTACTGAAACCTGATAAAGACCCAAGAGATATAACCCATAGATATAACCCTACCTAGGGATATACCTAGAGATATAACCCACATTCTATTGGTATTTTTAATTGCTTTCCCACACTGGAGAGAGTGGGACATGGAAGCCTCAACATACCCCACTATGTGGGGTACTGCGGTACCCCACTATGAACGCAGGCCCATTGTGACTTTGTGCCTCTAATAACTACCTGCTGCTTCCTGTCTGTTAACCAGCTATCGATCCAAGCTGCTACAGTTCCTAAAATCCCTGAAGCTTTGAGCTTAAGCAAGAGTCATTTGTGGGGGGCAACATCAAAGACCTTCTGGAAATCTAAGTACTTTTTGTGATCAATTTCTCTCCCTTGTAGCTTCCTCAAAGAACTCAAGTAGATTAGTTAAACAGAATCTGCCTCTCATACATCCATGTTGGCTATCCTTCAGAATGTTATTCGTATCCAGGTAATCTACAGTTTTCGCTTGGATTATGGTTTCCATTAGTTTTCCGGTTATGTAAATTAAATCAATAATTATTTGCTGGATTACTTCTATCCCCTTTTCACAATATGGGCAATATATTAGCATGCTTCCAATCAGAAGGTATCACACCAGCAGATAAGGATTTCTGGAATAGTAAAGTTAAAGGTTGGATAATAATATCCCTCATCTCTTTTAAAACTATAGGTAAGATGCCATCAGGGCCCTGTGATTTATTTATTATGAGCTTAGCTAGGCTTTGTACCACATCAGCCTCAGTTATACATACAGTGCCCTCCACAATTATTGGCACCCCTTTGGACAAGGGTAAATAAAAATCCACCTTTTGGTAAAGTTGTTTCATCTCATCAAAAAATGAGAAAAATCCAACCTTTATTTTAAATTAAATTATCCAAAGAAAAACAAATCTTAAATAAAGAAATAATTATTTGTAACAAAAACACATGTGCCATGACTGGCAGGATATTTTCACTGAAGGTACAAATCAAAATGACTCATATTTCGGCATGTCCCGGAAAATTCGTGACAGTTGGCAACCCTAAAAAAAAACCTTTTCTGTCAGTTACTTAAAATGTAAGTGCCAGGAATTTGCAAAACATTACTACAACCTTGACTGGAATCAAATTCAATGGTCTGATGAAACAAAAATAGAGCTTTTTGACATGAATTGAAGGATGGATATTATTAAATGAACCTCATCCCAAAGGTAAATATGATGGAGGTTCTGTGATGTTGTAGGGCTGTTTTTCCTCCAAAAACCCTGGAAACCTTGTTAGGGTACATTTAATGTCATTTAATGTCATCCATAGCCTCCAATGGAATCTTCTTTTTGACATTCCACTTCACAAGTTTAATGTTATTTTTTAACAACCTGTAGACTTAGATACTATTGCTTTACTTTGAAATCATTAGCTTATTTTCCACCTTAGCATCTCCATCGTACAGTGTGAAATATCTGGTAATACTCACTTCTCTACCCTCAGTTTACAGTGTGGAATACCCAGTAATACTCACCTCACTACCTCCAGTTTACAGTGTAAGTCACCCAGTCCACCAGAGAGCAGCTTCACTCCTGAGTCCTGTAGGTCATTGTCACTCAGGTCCAGCTCTCTCAGGTGTGAGGACTTTGAGCTCAGAGCTGAAGCCAGTACCTCACAGCATTTCTCTGTGAGTTCACACCGGCCCACCCTTAAAAAATTAAACATTTTTCAATCCACTTTTTACACTGCAGCACTGTATTCAAAAGAGGAGAAAATAGGGGCCATGACAAAATGGAGTTCAGAAAACAATTACATTACTTAAAATCATTTTAACAATTATCCCGATTCTGTTTGGTGTCCATTTTTTTTCCATAACACGTTAAAGTCAGCATATTTAAACTGTGACAGAACCGTTAACTTTGTTAACCAATACAAATGTTTTGCATGGATTATATGGTTGAATGGATGTTTCCTGCTTCACTGCTTAATTATTTCTAGCATTGATCGAGAGCTGATAAGATTGTGGTATATAAGTAAGCAGAATAAGTAACTGCTGAAATGCATTGTGGTGTTTTCTTGATGTCCAGTTCCTTTTTTGTAAAATGCATATTCTGTACTCACTGCAGCTTCTCCAGGTAACAGCTGGGATCATCCAGTACAGCAGCGAGTAGCTTCACTCCTGAGTCTTGTGGGTGATTGTAGCTCAGATCCAGCTCTCTCAGGTGTGAGGGGTTTGACCTCAGAGCTGAAGCCAGGGAAGAACAGCCTTCCTCTGTAACTCTACAGCTTGACAGCCTGCAGAGAGAGAGAGACAGAAACTCTCCAATAAATAATATCATCTCACCATTACAAAGTTTAAATAAATGTGACTACTCCAACAAATATTTCGAGAATTACAGTTTAGTGTCTAAGGGCGCTTTTTCACCGCACAAAGTACGGTACTTTTGGTATGGTACTTTCGGTACTTTCACTTTTTCATTGACTTCCAGTCGAGTACCAGTACCAAAATCTCGAGTACCGAAAGTGCCAAACCAGTTGGGGTACTTCTTTGGTACTTCGGTACTTTGGCATGGGACTTGTAAATGTATTTGCTGTCAATTGGTCATGCAAATAGCCTGCCGCTGAAATAGAAAATACAACCGCCATTTTTAAAACATCACATGCCTTTCGTTGTTTTTTGTTTTTACAGATAATAAATGAAATTACATAATTCACTGGTTAGAGATATTTCTTGATGAAAACAGTATAGTATTGCTTATAATACTATATTATGCATGACGATCTACTGTATTCACATGTAATAATGTACCTGAGTGATTTTCAGACATCTCACATACATCTTTGCCTAAATATTAGGAGAAACATTATTTCCTGACATCCAGGATATTTGGTCCCCCCATTAAGACAGGTATACAGCAACTCTGGGCCTCAGTACTAATAACAATACTGTATTCACATGTAATAATGTACCTGGGTCATTTTCAGACATTTCACATACGTATTTGCTTTAAAATTAATTCCTCCTGATAGACAGGAGAAACATTGGGAAACTGAATTGGCCAAAACACGTAATATACCAATCCGCTTAGAATAAATTAGGCACACGAAAAACACCGAACAATGGCACTTCAAAATTAAAAATACATCATGAAATTATTTTTTTGCTTTCAAAAGACTGAATTAGCAGTACGCTAATTCTTACTGCCTTGATCGGCTTAGCCGAAGTAAGAACGTAAATGATGGCAGCATTCATGCAATTTGGATATTACTGAATCTCATACTGTGATAGAAGCTGACATAACATGACATAACAATATTCATGATTTTCCAGCCTAAACTGTTAGTTTAAATTTTGTGCTGTTTTTTTATTATTATGATTAAGCTGCGCTTTGTGACGATGTCAGTCAGGGGTGGTCACTGATGATGTCATTTGGCATTGGTAACATTTTTTTTACTTTCGGCACTTTATGGAAGTATAGTGTGGAATACCAAGAAATACTGACCTCAGTACCCCCAGTTTGCAGTGTGAAATACCAAATAATACTGACCTCAGAATCCCCAGTTTACATTGTAAATCCCTCAGTGCAGCAGAGAGCAGCTTCACTCCTGAATCCTTCAAGTTATTGTCACTCAGGTCCAGCTCTCTCAGGGGGGTAGAATTTGATCTTAGAGCTGAAGCCAACACTTCACAATTTTCATCTGTGAGATCACAGCTGTTCAGCCTGAAACATAAAACATTTTAAGACACAGACATATAAACATCCTACACATTAGCTAAATACAAAGCATTACAATAAGCATTTGTTTTCAATATAATTAGCAGCACAGCTTACATTTCAAAATAAATTTTAGTCTGCAATATTCTGTGCATCCTGGCAATGTGCTGCAGTCATATGATCACTAATTGTGAGTCAGTGTATCTTAGCTCAAAACTAGAGGTAAAAACATTAAGTACAAGCTACTGTACAGCCAAAAATCACAGAATATATAGGAACACGTGGACAGCAAGATGGATGTGAACCCTCCCATAACAGTCAGACCAGAGCTTCCGGTGCAGTCCTTAGCCATCTTTCTGCCAGGTGTCCCTACATGCGACACATATCACTGTAGGGACACCTGGCAGAAAGATGGCTAAGGACTGTAGGGAACACCAGCCCATCCACACCAACGGTGTCAAGGTCGAAAGGGTCAGCAACTTCCTTCCTTCACTTAATGTTCTTCACTTAACCTGATTTGATTAGTGTAGTAAACAGATTTGGCCATAGACAGTGCTTCTTATAAATGTGCAAAGGATCATTGTACATATTTTTATTCACAGTAAGACCAGTCCTTGCAAACAAGCGTTCCAGTCTCCGACCTTTAGCTTTAAGATGGCAAGGCTCAGGAGTGAACCAAGGGGCAGAATGAGTGAAAGAAACATTCTGAGTCTTTAGCGGAGCAAGATAGTCCAAGAGCCTGTGTAATTCAACACTATAGAGTAAAATATGTTGATCAGTGGTGAATAAATTATGTTTAGACACTATGTTATCAATGCTCCTAAAAAGAGTGGATGAATTAATATGTTTTATGTTCCAAAATTTTTTTTACAGTATGAATTATATCTAGATGATGTTATACTTATGTTATACTAAGAGACACTAGTTTATGATCAGACACAGCCAGATCGGTAGCAGTGGAGTTGATGGGTGTTACAGAAGAGCAGCAAATAGGATCAAGAATATGTCCTTTAGAATGAGAGGAAAAATTAATATACTGCTGTGCATTAGAGAGTCATTGACACTGTCATGTCAATATGCTGTATATTTGGTTATTTATCACACAAAGTATGGTCATGGAAATCTTGTCCTTTTTGTTTTTACTACATCAGTACCTTTTTATGTTAATATACAATCTAGGTTGAAAAACAAAACTTGTTGCTGATAACACAGGGTAAATGAATTACATATGTACATCATCATTTTATATGGTAAATAATGTTTATTTATTACTGCCAGGCTAGATGTGTCTTTACAGCCTCAGCCAGGAGCAGCTATGGCCAGCAGAGGCTGCCAGTGAGCATTCAGGAAGCTCCCAGCTCTGGGCTCCATCACATGAACACACCTGCTGACAATAACACTCACATACCACTTATACACCCTGTGGATTAAGAGGCCTCACTGTTTCTAGAGCAGGTTAGGATGCTGTGTCTGTGATCAAAAGACAGGCTGGATGGGAACACAAACGTCACTTTTTTGTTTGCTACTACATCACTACCCTCAGTCATTATAGTCTGTGATTCAGATTATCAAAAAAAAAAATCAGTTATTAACCCATAAGGAGAAATATAGAACACATATTATATATTATACAATTCAAACAACATTCATGTAAAGCTGCCAGACCAGACATGATTTCCCATCCCCCAGATCACTTACAGAGCCATCTTAGATGTCTTGACCACAGGCAGCAGCCTGCAGTGCTCTTTATCTGACCTGAAGAATTTCTTCAGATCAAACACATCCAGCTCCTCATCTGACATCAATAACACGAAGGCCAGAGCTGAATACTGTGCAGGTGAGAGTTTTTTTGGTGAAAGGTTTCCTGAATTCAGGTATCGTTGTACTTCCTCTACTAGAGAATTGTCACCCAGCTCAGTCAGACAGTGGAACAGGTTGATGGTCCTTTCTGGAGATAAATACTCCTTTATTTTCCCCTTGATGTATTGGGCTGTTTCCCCAATGTTATGTAAGCTGGTTCTTGTCTGTCCCAGTAGCCTTTGTAACAGAGTCTTACTGGAATCTCTTGAAAGGCCCAGAAGGAAGCGGAGGTAGAGGTCCAAGTGTCCATTCTTGCTCTTTAATGACTGATTCACTGCAGTCTTCAGCAGGTCAGCTGATGAGTTTGACAGAAACACATATAAAGCAGCAAGATACTCCTGGATGCTCAGATGCACAAAGCAGTACACCTTCTCCTGGTACAACCCATACTCCTCTTTAAAGACTTCCGTGCACACTCCAGAGTAAACTGAAGCTTCAGTGACATCAATGCCATTCTCTGACAGATCTTGCTCATAAAATATGAGATTGCCTTTCTCAAGATTGTCAAAAGCCAGTTGACCAAGTTTTAAAAGGAATTCCTTGCTGTATTCCTTAGGCTTGGTTTCATAGTCTTCCATATACTTTTCTTTTTTTAAACTTGTCTGAAAGATCAGGAAGTGTGTGTACATTTCAGTCAGAGTCCTTGGAATTTCTGCCCTGTCATTCTCACTAAAAAGCTTCTCAAGAACAGTGGCTGAAATCCAGCAGAACACAGGTATGTGGCACATGATGAAGAGGCTCCTTGACGATTTCACATGTGTGATAATCCTGCAGGCCAGGCTCTGGTTACTGAATCTCCTCCTGAAATACTCCTCCTTCTGGGCATCATTGAACCCTCGTATCTCTGTCACCCGATGGACACACTTTGGAGGTATCTGATTGGTTGCTGCTGGCCGGGAAGTTATCCAGAGGAGAGCGGATGGAAGCAGATTCCCCTTAATAAAGTTAGTCAACAGCACATCTAGTGACATTTTCATTGTTATATCAAACCAGCTCTCATTCTTATGAAAATCTAGTGGAAGTCGACACTCATCTAGACCATCAAAGATGAACAAGACTTTGAACCTTAACAGCTCAGTGATTTCAATTGATTTCAGTTCTGGAATAAAGCGGTGAAGCAGATCAATGAGACTGTATTCATCATTAATCAAATTCAGGTCCCGGAAAGGAAGAGCAAATATGAAGTGAATGTCCTGGTTTGCTTTTCCATCTGCCCAGTCGAGAATGAATTTCTGCACAGAGACTGTTTTCCCAATACCTGCCACCCCTTTAGTGAGTACAGTTCTGATAGGTGTCTTACGCCCACATAAGGGTTTAAATATATCATTGCACTTGACTGTATTATCTTCTGTTCGCCTTTTCTTTGATGCTGTTTCAATCTGTCTCACTTCATGTTCATCATTGACTCCTCCAGCTCCTGCTTCAGTTATGTAGAGTTCTGTGTAAATCTCACTGAGAAGTGTTGGCTGTCCTTCCTTAGCTTTCCCCTCAAATACACACTCACAGTTCTGCTTCAGGGTACATTTGATTCTGTGCATGAGCTCCTCTGAAAAAAAATGAGAGGAAAATGCATTAAATCTCAACACGATCCTGACCAGGGTGGTAGGAGGATTAAAACAGACAACATTATTCCCAACATGACGACCTTAACCCCTACCCAGCTCTAACGTTAACCATAAGCTGAAAATGATGCTGTAGGTTATTCCCAATCCCAAACACCTGAAAAGTATTTCCAACTTTCCCTAATGAATTTACATTGCGAGGAAATGGCATTAATTCTAGCTATTTATTAAATTAGCAAATGCCGAATTATCCAAGGTAAGCTAGTAACACTCTGCTCCACAGACCACAGACAGTAACACGGTAATTACTCTGATTAATAATTATTACCTCTGTCTTTTTCCCGTTTTTCCTCCTCTTCTCTCCCTCCTTTTCTTCCCTGGGCACCAGAGGGCTTTGGTCTTTCTGACATGATGGTGTCTGTTTGAGTTCCATATGGAGGGGAGGGGGGCGCTGGGCAAAGCAAAACAATATCCTCCATTTAATAAGATTTCTTATTTAATAAGGTTCTATTAAATTGAGGTTATAGTGTAAAATATTAGTAAATCAATATAGTAAAAGTCAAAATCTTAATTTCCCCCCTTTCCTTTCTGCCCCTTTTGAATGGACGTCGCCCCTGGCATTTTCCTGTACTGCCTATGTCACGGGCCGCCCTGATATACAGGGTTCAAGTCAATGTATTTTTTTATAGCGCCTTTCACTACCGAGTCCAAGGTGCTTTACATGGGCATGTTGGGATACATTCCTGCATCATTTATGCAGAATAATTAAAAAACAAGGAAAAAGAAGACAAACAAATAAAAGAAAGAAACCTGACAACGAAAGAGAGGAACCAAAAACTCCCATGTAGGGAGAAAAAAAACCTCTGGGGGTCCAAGGTCTATTTTACCTAATCCCTCTCTCCCCCCCCCCCCCACACACACACACACACAAACACACACACACACACTTTGTACTATTTCATTGTGTTAAAAATTAAACTTTAAATTTCATATCTTTCATATTTTTCCTGAAGCCCCAGATATCTGTACAGCAGTTCTGGTCCTAGCTGATGTGGAGCCCTAGGAGAGCATCACCACCGGCGCCCCCTCAGAAGGTGGTGCCCTAGGCGGCCGCCTATGTCACCTATAGGACTGACTGGCCCTGGCTGGGGCGGCATTACATCCGGCCAATAACAGCACCTAAGCCAGATTATAACTTTCTAAACACAAAGTAAACAGCAAGAGAAATTACAGCTGAGGGGCATTCATGCACAAAACCTCATTCAATGAGCACGTCGCTCACATGATAATGCTGTTTGCTATGCATATAAGACTAATCAGTAATAAAAAAGTAAAGGTTTTAAGCTATTAGTTAAAATGGGGGATGGGAAAAAGCGTTTGTGTTTCTCTTTTAACCCATATTTGTACTTGTGCGCAGAGAAAAGCGTTTTATTTGACTGTTACAGTTTACTATCCTGAGACAGACACAGTGGACAGTTCATGCAGGTGCAGCAGGACACTTTAAAGATAAAGTTTATTTCTGAAAATGATGCTGTATGTTATTCCTGATCCC
>JAABNY020000109.1:139758-149799 GCA_015164015.2 Brevimyrus niger | reverse complement strand
TCATTGACTCCTCCAGTCCCACCTTCAGTTATGTAGAGTTCTGTGTAAATCTCACTGAGAAGTGTTGGCTGTCCTCCCTTAGCTTTCCCTTCAAATACACACTCACATTTCTGCTTCAGGGTATATCTGATCATGCTGAACATGAGCTCTCCTGAAGAAAAATGAGAGGAAAATGCACTAATTCTCAACACGATCCTGACTAGTGTGATAGGAGGATAAAAACACACAACATTAATCCCAACATGATGACCTTAACCCCTACCCAGTCCTAACCTTAACCATAAGTTAAAAAACAAAATATGAGACTTTTGGCATGTTTAGTTTTTTGATTGCATTCACAGATGTTTGTGGGGACCTGAGAAATGCTCCCCGAGCTGTAAAAATAACAGGTCGTTATTTTTGTTATACATAACCCCGCCCTCACGCACACACAAAGACTTTTTACTATTTCATTGTGTTAAAATACATTTTTCCTGAAGCCCCAGATATCTGTACAGCAGTTCTGGTCCTAGCTGATGTGAAGTCCTAGCACAGCATCACCACTGGCGCCCCCTGCTTGAGGCAAAGTGAAATTGACTGGCAAGTAGCCGCCCCCTCAGAAGGTGGAGCCCTAGGCGGCCGCCTATGTCGGCCATAGGACTGACCAGCCCTGGCTGGGGCGACATTAAACCTGGCCAATAACAGCACCTAAGCCAGATTATAACTTTCTAAACATAAAGTAAACAGCAAGAGAAAATACAGCCGGCTGGCATTTATGCTCAAAACCTCATTCAATGAGCACATCGCTCACATGATAATGCTGTTTGCTATGCATATAAGACTAATCAGTAATAAAAATCCAAAGGTTTTAAACTATTAGTTAAGAATGGGAACAAAAAAGCATTTTATTTGCCTAAAACAGTTTACTATCCTGAGACAGACACAGTGGACGGTTAATGCAGGTACAGCAGGGTATTTCCCACTTTCCCTAATGAATTTACGTTGGGAGTAACTGACGTTGATTCTAGCTATTTAATAAATTAGCAAAGGCCAAATTATCCAAGGTAAGCTAGTAACACTCTGCTCCACAGACCACAGACAGTAACACGGTAATTACAGTGGTTAGTGATTATTACCTCTGTCTTTTTCTTGTTTTTCCTCCTCTTCTCTTCTTCTTTTTATTCCCTGGGCACCGGAGGGCTTTGGTCTTTCTGACATGATAGTATCTGTTTGAATTAGATACCATTAATCTTATCACACACTCTAATTCGTATCAATGTCACTTAAAGACACCTACAGTGTGTGATATGGAGGGCAGGGGGCACCAAGAAAAGCAAAAAAATATCCATTATTTAGTAAGGTTTGCTTATTTAATAAGCTTTTTATTATTTTAAAATAATAATGTTAAATAGTTTTAGTAAATAAATATATTAAATAAATGTTTTCCCCACTTCCATTCCTATCTTTTTCAGCACCATGGCGCCCCCTTCTGACCGGATGGCTCCCTTAGCCTTTGTGTATACTGTCGATGCCAGAGGCCCTGATATACAGAAATCAATTCAATGTATTTTTATATAGCACCTTTAACTTCCGAATCCAAAGTGCTTTACATGGGTATGTTCCTGTCTTATTTATACAGAATAATTCAAAAATATGGAAGAGAGAAGACAAAGAAATAAAAGAAAGTCAGATGACAGATGATTTTCTTTATAATGCTATATACTATACTTATAAGGGTTACACTTTAGATGAAAAACAAGAAAGGTTAAAAATATGATTACATTTCTGCAGGACGTTATCCAATCTCTGAACAAGGTCATTCAGGTTCATATTCTTCAGGACTTCAAGCGTGATTTTGAAAGCACTGACTTCACCATAGGAACGTATCATTAGGTCAGTAAAATCCATTATATCCAGGTCCTTTAGCCGATTATAAGGAGGGAGCTTTGAATCTTCATATGTTGTGTAACTCAGTTTCCATTTAAACTTCTTCAGGTCATCATCACTGAGCTCCTCCAGGTAATTCAGCAAGAGGTCGGTGAGCGAGGTCTGGGTCTGCAGAATGTGAGAGAGGAGTTCATGAGACTCACAAACCCGTACATGATCACTCCCACACATGCATTGACCTTTCTGTTAACAGAAGACAGGTTTCCTGCTCACAGTCTTACGTGGCTGTTGGAGAAACCTGCTCATTACTATAAGAACCATGCATGTCTTTATTTTCTGCATTACTGCTAAACCTTTATTTAACTAGGTTAGTACACTGATATTTAAAATTTAAGATAGGTCTGTTCAACCTCTCCTGGAGCTGACACCTAATCGTTGTGGAGGGTTTGTGTGTTCCAATGATCCCAGGAGCTATAGGCAATAGCTATAGCTGGGTGAGGAACCAGATGAGTAAAAACATTGATCCATGATTTTCCTTGCCCAGACATGGTACACTGCCCCCCACCCCCCCCCTGGAGCCAGGCCTACAGCCATGGAGCCTGGTTGGGCACAGCCTGAATAAGGCATGTGGGTCCCCCCTCCAATGGGCTCACCACCTGTAGGAGGGGCTATAGGGGTCGGGTGCAGTAGGAGTTGGGCAATGGCCAAAGGTGGGAACCTTGGTGATCCGATCCTCGACTGCAGAAGCTAGCTCTAGGGAAGGGGTATTGGAGAGCGCTCCTCCCGGGGACTCTCTTGTTCTTCTGTGGGACTTCAATGCTCTTGTGGGCAATGACAGTAAGACTTGGAGGGGCGTAATTGGGAGGAATGCCCCCCCGATCTGAACCCGAGTTGTGTTTTGTTGTTGGATTACTGTGTTCATCATGGATTGTCCATAATGAACACCATGCAGACTAGGGTGGTGGTCCTCATCTTCAAGAAGAGGGACTGGAGGGTGTGTTCCAACTATAGGGGGATCACACCCCTCAGCCTCCCTGGTAAGGTCTATTTGGGAGTGCTGGGGAGGAGGGTCCTTAGTCGAACCAGCTCTATACTCTCGGCAGGGTCCTGGAGGGTGCCTGGGAGTCTGCCCAACCAGTCTACATGTGCTTTATGGACTTGGAGAACGCATTCAACCACGTCCCTCGGCGAGTCCTGTGGGGAGTGCTCCGGGAGTATGGGGTGCCGGGCTGCCTTATAAGGGCTGTTAGGTTCCTGTACAACTGGTGTCAGAGCTTGGTTCGCATTGTCAGCAGTAAGTCGGACTCATTCCCAGAGAAGGTTGGACCTTTATTACCCAGGGCTGTCCTTTATCACCAATTCTGTTCATAACTTTTATGGACAGAATTTCTAGGCACAGCCAGGGCATTGAGGGTGTCCGGTTTGGTGACCTCAGGATTAGGTCTCTGCTTTTTGCAGATGAGGTTCTGTTGGCCTCATCAGACCGTGACCTTCGGCTCTCACTGGAGCAGTTCGCAGCCGAGTGCGAAGTGGCTGTAATGAAAATCAGCACCTCCAAATCTAAGACCATGGTCCTCAGCCGGAAAAAGGTGGAGTGCTCTCTCCGGGTCGGGGAAGAGGTCCTTCCCGGAGTGGAGGAGTTCAAGTATGTTGGGGTCTTGTTCATTAGTGAGGGAATGATGGAGCGGGAGATCGACAGGCGGATTGGTGTGGCATCAGCAGTGATCCGGGTGTGCATCGGTCTGTCGTGGTGAAGAAAGAGCTGAGCCAATAGGCAAAGCTCTCAATTTACCAGTCAATCTACGTGCCTACCCTAACCTATGGTCATGAGCTGTGGGTAGTGACCAAAAGAACGAGATTGCGAGTGCAAGCAGCCGAAATGAGTTTCCTCCGCAGGGTGGCTGGGCTCTCCTTTAGAGATAGGGTGAAAAGCTCAGTAATTCGGGAGGGGCTCAGAATAGAGCCGCTGCTCCTGTGCATTGAAAGGAGCCAGATGAGGTGGCTTGGGCATCTGCTTAGGATGCCTCCTAGATGCCTCCCTGGTTAGGTGGTCCAGGCATGTCCCACTAGGAGGAGGCCCCGGGGAAGACCCAGGACATGCTGGAAGGACTATGTCTCTTGGCTGGCCTGGGAACGCCTTGGGATTCCCCCAGAGGAGCTGGAGGAAATGGCCGGGGAGAGGGAAGTCCGGGTTTCCCTGCTGAGACTGTGGCCCCCGCGCCCTGACCTTGGCTAAGCGGAAGTTAATGTATGAATGGATGGCCTGTTTAACATAGACAGCAGATCAAATTAAAACAGTGAGGTCAAAAACAACACAGACTAAATATGTCATTTTAAGGCAGCATACAATACAATTACACATATTTTATATTGAGTTATGCTGTTCTTTTACAGTATGTCAATAACATTTCTGTAGCACAATATGGTAAAAAAAGTAGCCCGAGGAAGAGCACTGCGGAGAGTGAGCTCTTTGTCTGCCAAGTTATTCAGTTTTGTTACAGTACGTCTGTAACATTTGGTGCAGTGCGGTATGATAAGAAAGTAGCCTTACAAAGAGCACTGCGGAAAGTGAGCTTTTTGTCTGCTATTTTCAGCAAACTTCAGCTATAAATAGCTACTCAGCTTAAACTTTCCTGCCTTTCAGTGTCTGGTTCTCACAGACAACATGCATCATATGTCAAAACGTTATAGCCAAACCTCTCCATGGGAATGATGAGCCATTGCTTAGATGATTATGGCTGAAAAGATACCAGTTCCTGTGTATCACAGTCTGATTCTGTAATAACAAACAAAAGTAATGTTAGCTTTATATTCAAGCTGTAACATCTTTCAAACAAAGCAAATTTTACCGTGTGCTTAAGTCGCAAAAGCATGTCGCCATTGACATGAGCTCTTTTAAGCACCTTTCCAATATATATATATATATATATATATATGCGCTCTGATGGGCTGTATTTGTCACAGACTGCAATAACAATAAAAGATACTCCATTGGTCCCCATGGGGAAATTCTCTTTATGCCTCCCCCCTTGGTAGGTAAAAGCAGGCCACTGAGCCACACGCTACCGTAAATTAGGCAGAATGATTTGCTCCTGTCTTTGTCCAAGTTTGAAATTACCTTGCTCTCTAAATTGTTTGCATCTGTTTGTTTTATTACTCATCTTATTTATAATTACATATTCATTCAGTATTCAATGTACATTTTGGAAATGAACCAATACATTTTTCTATTGATACATTCAGTACTTTAAATGGGTCAGTACTCACAAATACGCAGTACAGCACCTCTTTGTAATGGCACTTAACAATATACGCTGAGAGTACTGACACCTAGAAATGAATAATAAGGGGAGTACCACCACCTGGTGCTGAATAACAAGGGGAGACGCAGCACCTGGTACTGAATAACAAGGGGAGTACCGGCACCTGGTGCTGAATAACAAGGGGAGTACCGGCACCTGGTGCTGAATAACAGGGGGAGTACCTGCACCTGGTGCTAAATAACAACTGGAGAATCAGCAAACTACAGTAAGTGCAAACTACAATTCCAAAAGATTTACATCCTGTTATCGCTTATAATTAGTGCTGTCAAATTATTACAATTTTTAATCAGATTAATCACAAGGCTGCTGTGGATTAATTTTCAATAATAATGATTGAATACTATTTATTTTTAATTTATATTAATCACATTTCATTTTGCATGAGCAAACAGGCTCAAGAAAAAAGGGAATATATATGCACTTAATATTTTTATTGAACATCTTGAACACGAGTCGGGTGTATTCCATCTGCCACAGAACTGCAATACCATATCAAAAAGCAGGATTTTTTGCTTAGCCAGACTACTTGCATAAGGTACCACATTTTAAATGGTCTTTATCTTCGTTCACTTACAATTAGCTCGAAGTACCATAAATCCGACAAATAATCCGGCTAATCATGAAATACAATTCTAGCCCAGTTAATTTCCATTGTGAGCAATATCAGTTGATAACACATTACGCGCGGTGCTTTACGTGTAAAACTCCGTAGCAACACGTTCACAGACAAGTTGGACGGTATAGTGTGTGCAACCGATGCAATGAGCCACTAATGAGAAGTAGTGCTTGAACAGAATAAAACTACTTTCCCTTCTGTTGCTAAAAGGCGCAGTCATCTTGGATTCCGAATTCAGGCTCCTCTGTGCTGCTCCGAGATATTTCTCGGATCTCCGAGAAACAGGAGCACGCATGTCGTCACTTCCAGCTTCAAAATGCTGAAGTTGGAAATAAATAATAGAACGCACCATATGACTCGGAATACGAGTTCCCAGGGCAAATGGAACGCACCAAAACTGCTTGAAATGGGTTGACAGAGACGTTTCGGGGATTTTGAGTCATTCTGCGCTGCAGATGGGTTAATCACGTTAAATTTTTTTTATCAAATTAATCATGGTAATGGATTAATCCACTTTAACGCATTAATTTTGACAGCCCTACTTATTATACATCGAATCCCATTCAGTTTCTGAAAACCCAAACAATATTATTTAACCCTAAAAGCCGCAATATGACTGGCATTCAACTGTATATTATTTTATTTCTGTATAAATTTATAAATTTTATTTCTGTATAAATTTTATTATTTCGTAAATTCCCTTCAAAGGATGTTTGTAATGTTATGTTTAAATTACTCACAAAAGTAGTTCAATAGAGAGAGGTGGGAAGTTCAGGTCCAGGTCGGCTCAACTGTACATACTAAGCATTCCAAACAATGAAAGCCTAAAATTTTTAAGATTTTATACATATGAAAGATAAATTCTCGCCCTTCATCATATAAAACTTTGACTTGGTCTCAAAATATAAAGTCTAGTGCAATAAGTAACCTTGCCATTTTAAGTCTTAACTTTTTCTTTTTCACAATGCATGTAATAGCAGGTCGGGAAGCAGGGCTGCTACTTCATGTGGCTGAGCCCGGGACAGCTTTTTAATTTTGAAAGGACATCAGAAGTAAAATAGTATGTTTAAGAATATTGCATTTAAACTATTACTCCCTACACATTCTTGTAAGTACATAACATAACTTAGGGTGACTAGATAATTCATGTCAGGAAGGACGCTACTTCAGGTTTTACAAACTACTTTTAAACTGAAAGGCTCATGTCCCTGACATGGATCATCTGGTCACCCTATGGCCTCTTTCTTTTTCCACATAATAAACAACCATGTAACGTCATTCCACTGATCGGCAGGTTCCACAGACGGCCGACAAACTGGGTATGTTCGAGGCCAGAATGTAACTCACTAATAGACAGGTTGGAGAAATCCTAGATCCTGCACCCCCTCGGTCTTGTAGTCAGGCACATAGCAAAGCGGTTAAATTTCGCTTTGAACGCCCACCCTCCAAGAAGTTTGTTCAATTACTTGCCGATCAGACACCCGCAGTCAGTTACGGCAATTCCGCCCCCTCGAAATGAACCGAGGGGGATTCCTCTGGTCGGCAAAATCCACAGAGGGGCCAAGTCACAGCACCCGCTCTAAATAATTTAGCATAGCACCTGTAACATGTAAGTTCCTGAATATTTTATTATTAGTTATATTTATTAACTTTAATTTTACCTTGCAATACAAATTGTCTTTACATTATTCCAGAATGTTACTCTTGTTTCTTCACAATATGGCGACTCCAGCTTTAAATCATTTTCACTTTCATTTACAGACGCTTGAGTTTTTTCAGTCGGCTTAGGGCAAGAAAATTAATTTATAGCGAATTTGCTGCGCTGAAGAAGCGACTTTGCTTTTAAATAGAGCGATGACGTCAGGGGAGGCAGTTTCATGTTCAACATGTTTAACTCCAACAGGACGGGATCAAACGGCGCGCTGCTCAATAAATACGCTGTAAATCGATCAATAATGGATCCCTACGGCGGTCCTTCATTTAAAGTTATTGCAAAGACCACGGCAAGGGCCAGTTTTAGTGTGGAGGAAAGTGAGAAATACTACTGCACACAGATGGTTTCAATAAAAAAGAATCTGCACGGTGTTTTTAATAAATATACCACTTAAATATCAAAGTGTATGTCTTCGTCCAAATAAGAGTATTGTGATTTTTAAGGATATTTGCGAAGTCCATCACTTCTTTTTTATATACTACAATGTATAATGCAGTGCAGGGTAAGTTAAAAATGCTGCCTGACCTGGTGCAAAATGTGTTTGCGTTTGTCAACAAACTAAAGCTGTTCAAGGCGCGTATTCAAAGGGGAGATTTTACGCATTTTTACGCATAGCTATAAATATTAACTATAATTTTACCTTGCAATAGAATATTTTTACAGTATTCCAGAATGTTATTCTTCTTTCTTCACAAAATGGCGACTCCAGCTTTAAATCATTTTCACTTTCTTTTAAAGACGCTTGAGTTTTTTAGTCGGCGTAGTACAAAAGCCACAACACAAATACAAAAGCCGCAAGAAAAATACATGAGCCACAACGCACGGAAAATGCAGCGGCCTGCGTCTGTCTATATATATTTTATTGGTCCAGGTTGCCAGGGACTATCATTGCTGGTGGAAACCCAGCAAACAGCAAGTCATCCTTATGTCGTCCTTAGGACGTCCTCTTTTGGGCCGCATCTTGTCCTCAAAGGACGTCCTTAGGACATCCTGATGGAAAGGTTTTTTCCGTCCTTAGGATGACTTTTAAAGACGTCTATAGAACCAGTTACGGACCTTTTAAGGACATTTTCAGGACCAGTTATGGACATTCTGAGAACATATTATGGACTTTCTGGGAACATTTTAAGGACGTATTGTGTGAACATATTATGGGCATTAAGCCCACATAAATATATTTTTCTAAATAATTAATATTTGACATTTTACCAGTAATGCTACACTGTAAAAAAAAAAAATCCTGTTAATTTACAATAAACAGCTGGCAGCTAGATTTTCCGGCTTTGAGCTGTAATTTTACAGTTCATGTACTGTAATATGGAATGACAGTTTATTACTGTAAAATAACAGTACTGAACTGTAGAAATATATGATGTACAATATAAAACTGTAATATATTGGTTAGCATTATACTGTTTCAGTATGTATTAGGTTATATTCTAAAATTATTTTTATTTATGTTATATTAATGTTATTTATGATTTAAATTTCTTAAACAAATTGCTTGGACAAAAGATGGCCTTAAAACGTTAGATTTTTATTAAAGGCAACATATAAAATACATTAACATTGTTTCCACTAAAATATATGGACAAAATCCAAAATACATTTTCTCAACAGACTTTGCATGAACACTCAATTTCAGAACACTGCCCTGAATTCAAATGAACGCTCTATTGTAGACCACCACACTGACTTTGCATCAAGACACCCATAGGCAGAGCACAGCACCTACTTCAGATCCAAAGCAGGATGTTGAACATGTGCTGCACTGACTTTGTATTACTGAACAAAGCCCCACTCAAAGTCTAAAAGATTTTTTATCAGGGTGGCTACATGGACATTTACAGTTGCAGTCTTTTTATGGACAAGTTTTCTAGTCTTTTTGGAGATCACCTTTACCTGGCTGGCCTTCGTCCCTCTCTCAGGATTGAAACCAACGAAGCACATAAAAAGCAATGTAGAAATAACATACATTAGGCTTGGAATCAAATGAACCTGACAACTGTAATGTAAATAATAAAAAAAATGTAAGTAATCTTCATTATTTTACATTAAGTGAACACAATATATACATGAACTACATGAACATGATTTGTATTATCTGGACATTTCTGTCATATGAGTAGTGTAACAATGTAAAAAGTCTATTGATAAAGCATTACATAAATAAAAGAGGCTTGTATTAAATATGGATAATATATTTTTTCAAACATAATTATATGTATGAGAACAAACATTACATTATGGTGGTGTGTGCTTTATGTCATTAACAGTTCTCTACTTCCTGGTAAATAAATAGCAACCCCACCACCCTTCCTTGGTCTGTCAGCACGAAACACGTTATAACAAATCATTCCAATATCAGTGTCAGTAATTGATTTTGACAGCCAGGTTTCAGATAGCACAACAATATCTGCATCTGTTAAATTCACCCAAATTCTAAGCAGATCCATTTTGGATAACAAACTACGAACATTAAGGTGAATTACACTCAAACCAGACATGGATTTCACATCAGA
>JAABNY020000109.1:124306-136742 GCA_015164015.2 Brevimyrus niger | reverse complement strand
GTTGCTCGTTTAGTCTAGCTTGTCGTTTGTATTTAGTCAGTGTCTCTGTCAGTAGTCCCTTGTTCAGTCATTGACGTTCATACGTGTGAGTACCCTGCCTGTTTCCTTGTTATTAAACCCCTCCTCAACTGAAGACTCCTGCCTCCCTTGTTCGTGCGACACAGACCTGTACGTTACAGAACGAGATAATGGTCATGATCTAGGGTTTGCATGGATGTAATATCCATTATATATTCTTAGAATGTTCATAACTGGTCCCAAGAATGTCCTTACAGTATAAAGTCCATACTAGGTCACCAAGACATCATTTGGACATCCCTCAAAGTCGTCCTCTGGACATAAAAAATAACCTTCCGTTTCGATGGATGACACCAAGACCAAAAGAAGACATCCAACAGCATACTGGGTATGTTAAACATAATGCAGGGCATTGACAGCGCTTATTATGAAAGGTAATAACCAGCAACGACATACAAACAACAAAAGCATCTGTTCCGAAGTACACAAATGAATAAGGAATTTGTCTGTAATAATTAGCATACAACTCGTTACCAGAACCTGGCCACCTGTAGGGTGTTCACATACCCCAAAAGGGGTTTGCAGTTCCGTTTAAGCACACTAAATTTAAACAGAATCTGGTGATGTCACAGAATAAGCTGCCAATTTGGCTCTAGTTTATTACAAGAGGAAAAATTTGAATGCTTGTTTCCACACCTTGGCCATCTGTTGGAGAACATGCATACTGCAATTGGAAATAATGGAATCTTGATGAGTTCACTGGGGTCTGCTTGTTCTGGGGCCATAAAACACCCTAAGTGTCATTCTGTCATGAAAAACCTGATCATTTCTCCTAAAGAGACCCAATTATATATATAAAAAAGAAATGGAAAAAAAAAAAATAAGCACATGACATTTTTGGTAAAACCCTGAATGAAGGATACCCTAGCCAACTGTTATTTTTTTTATTATGTGATAATCTCAGTTTAGAAGTAAAGGTATGTGTTTTCATTTTACCCTGGAAGACATTGATCATTTAAACTGGGAGTACCTTTGGTAGTTGAGAGTGGCAGAAGCTCATACCAATTAGGGGAGAAAACAACATCTCAAAGCTCCACTCATAAATTACTATAAATAAAATAAAAGAAACAAAGAGAAAGTGGATAGGGTTTAGGAGTCATGGCCGTTACCGCAGCATGGGGACGCGACATGTAGATAAAAGTGATATAATTACATCACCTATGAAAAAAAAGAAACATTCACTTATTTACAAAAATAAATTGACAAAGATGCTCACTTCTATCCATCTTCCAACCCGCTTATCCTACTGGGATGCAGGGGTCTGGAGCCTATCCTGGAAGCAATGGGCATGAGGCAGGGAACAACCCTGGACAGGGGGCCAGCCTATCCCAGGGCGCTCTCACACACCTGTCACTGACACCTATGGGCAATTTAGCAACTCCAGTCAGCCTCAGCATGTCTTTGGACTGTAGGGGGAAACCGGAAAACCCAGAGGAAACCCCACGACGGCACGGGGAGAACATGCAAACTCCACACACATGTAACCTAGGCGGAGACTCGAACCCGGGTCCCAGAGGTGTGAGGCAACAACGCTAACAATGCTAACCACTGCACCACCATGCCACCCCCACGCTCATTTCCATTGAGGAAAAAAGTTAGGACACCCTCACATTCATCGATATTTAAAATTCCTAGAATTAGATTCAGGTGGCACCATTACCAGGTGAAAATGATTATAACATCATTACAGAGTTTTTTTTTGGTGTCTTATTTAAACCACATACATTTAGTTTGGCTTGCCCTTGATTGTTGAAATGAGTGCCATCACCATGGTGAGATCCAAAGAGCTCTCTGAGACCTTCAGAAAAAAGCTTGCAGATGCATATGAGTCTGGGAAGGATATAAAAAGATCTCAAGAGAGTTTGGAATCAGCCATTCCACTGTCCGGAAAATAATTTTTAATAATTGACATTTAAAACAATTGATGCTAGCAAGTTCAGCCCAACAGCAGAATGCAAGACTTCTCCAAAAATGGAAATCCTTGCTGTCAAAAAAACATCTGAGCAACACTGAAGTTTGCCAGAGACCCACCTAGACAAAGTCTGGGACTTTTGGAACAACGTGCTTTGGATAGATGAATCTGAAATTATTTGGATGCAGTAACAGAGGACAGCTTTTGAGCAAAGGACCTCACAGTTAGCTCACTTTGCTGCAGCAGAACCCGGCCAGCTCAGTATCATAGAATCTGCTATGAAGTTTTCATAGTGCCTGTGCCAAGGGATGGCTTACAAGAAAGACATGAAGGTTCTGGAATGGTCAAGTCAAAGCCCGGATCTGAATCCTATTGAGATGTTGTGGGGTGATTTGAAGCAGAAGTCCATGCAAAACACCCTTCAAACATCACACAGCTTAAGGAATTCTGCATTGGAGAGCGAGGAAAACTTTCTGCCAGGCGAAGTCAGATATAATCAGAATATATATCTCAATGAGGTTATTTCTGCCAAAGGGGGAAATACTAGCTAACTTTTTCCTCAGTATGAATTGGCATCTTAGTTAATTTCCTTTGTTAAATAAGTGAATTTGATTCTTGTTTTTGCATAGGTGATGCAAACACATCACCTTTATCTACAGATTTGAAAGAACATTTAATCTTGATATTTTGATATTTCTTAATAAAGAATAAAATATTTCATGGGGTGTCCTCATAAAAACACCAAAATCAAACTCTATACTTTTCCGAATTGCATAGAAACCCTGTAAATACATTTCTCCATATAATTTCATACCATTTTAAATAACTTACTTATCCTAAATGACGCATTGTCCTACCTAAACCGTCCAGTGCTAAGCTTGTCTTTGCGTAAAAATATCAATGTTTATGAATTAAGAAAAAAAAACAACGAAAAAAATACAGCAATGTTGTGGTTTAGCCTTGTTTCATAAAATATTAAGAATTGAGTTTAACCCGAGTTCTTCGGCACGCTAGCAGTTATCCCCAACATCTTAAAATAGGATTAATATAACATCGAAGTATTATAATCTAGCCCCATGTACATGTTTAAGCAACGCTGTATATTAGGGGAAATCAGGATTGAGTGTAAATAATTAAATATTATTGTTATTGTTAATTCGCTTTACTTTCGAAAGCTCAAAATATTCTGTGACACGGTTACTTACTGTAATGCACTGCGATATATTTAATGACTAATTACATTGAGAACTGTTAAATCCCAATATTTTAGTAAATTAAACATGTATGTTTTACTATCGGTTTAATCTGTTGAGTATAATCTTACCTGGCAATAAAATATCTTTTTATTTTTCCAGGATCATATTCCTGTTTTTTGACAAAATGGCGACTCCAGTTTTAAATCGCTTTCACTTTCATTTACCGACAGGAAGTCGGTATCAACTTCGTATCAAACGCGGAAGCTGTCAAAGCAGAAATTGACGTGGATTCAATGGAGTGGCGTAGGATTCTAGCCGGGTTCCCCGCAGCATCTGAATCACCCCCTGATCTGGACATGGAGGGCCATCACCCTTTAATCTCCCACTGATTCTTCTTTCTTCGGCAATATCTGCACACGGCTCCCCGAAGTGACAAGCTGTCACACAAGGAGGACCTTGCCTAGGGTGTCAGTGCTTCAGCATCAGTCTATGTTGCACATTTTTGGGGCTATTACATTATTATTATTCATGGTTTCAACACAAGACCTGTGGTAGATGGACACTCAGACCATCACTCACATCTGCCTAGATTCTAAGTCCACATGTTTGCCCACATGTTGAGGGACTTGAGGTTCATCTGAAAATCTGCACAAAATACAGATGGATGGAAGCATAAAGACCACCATGCCTTCCTGGCTGATCTACGTAGCACCATGGATGCAGATCATGGTGGAAAAGCTGCTGCAAGATGCACAGCGAGCAAGATGAAGAAGGCCTCCCTTGGGTATCCGAGTTCTGACTCACGGATCTATGTGACTCGCAGATCTAATGTTGGGGGAGCAGGACTGTACCATGAGGCTCTGTCGCTAAAATAGCCCCCTAGGGTCCTTCCGCAATGTGTTTTTTGACAGCTTTGAGAGGTCAGCCTCTGTTTAGCCTCTCTGAGGTTTGTCCTGACTGCCAAGGAATGTTGTAGGTCAAGGGTAAAGGATTTTCCACATTTGGAGCCGGAGTTAAGTGGAGCAGACACTGGACACTGCGCATCTCTGTGAATGAGAGGCTTAATAATCTGGGGACAAAAAAAATAACAGAAAACAGCTTCCTTTTTTGCTCACACACAAGAAGCAGGTTGCTTCTTTTACTTTACACTTGCTGTGACAATGAATGGTACTAGTGATGGGAATTCCGGCTCCTTTAAGAGAGCCGCTTCTATAGCTCCCGAGTGGCTTTGATTAAATTAATCTATTACCAAAAATAATGTCAAATTATAAGTTAAATGAATTACTAACATACAAAACATACATTGTATCAAATGTTTATTAATTATGTGGCTTATAACATGGTACAGAATAATAAATTTTAAGGTACAAAAAAAAACCATCCGAATTTGAGAAAAAGATCCAGTTTTAGCTCTAGAAAAATGTTGAGGTTCACCGAAGAGTCGTGCTGCTCACGGTACATTCTGAAGAAGACAAGGAGAAGGTTTTCTTATTTAGCCATTTGGTGGCTTATTTATTGGAAGAACAAAACAATGTGGCTGCTCGCCACAACAGTTAGGCTCGCACTGGTAAATAAAACACACAGAACAATTGACTACGGCAAGTCAACTCGATCAAAATGCACAATGCATAATCACACACAATCATTCTGTGTGTTCTCGCGCCCTCTTGTGATACGAACAAAAAATAACCTTTTTTTTTTTTTTTTTTTTTTGGTCATTGACACCTGAGTACACATATTTTTCATACATCTTAACAAAGAAGAGCAACGTTAAGGAAAATCTAGTGCCTCAGCTCTGAGGGGTTGATAATGTTTCTTCTCTCTGGTATTATCTGCCCTGTTTTGGAGAAGATTCTCTCTGGGGGGACTGATGTTGCTGCAGTGCACAGTGCCATAACATGCATAAGACATGTGTAACCACTCGTCACTGACAACAGCGCTGTGGAGGTGGTCAGCAGCATCAGATTCCTGGGGGTGCAGATAGCTGACAATCTGGACTGGTCACCAAACACAACATTACTGGTTAAGCATCACTTGCTCAGTAGCGTTTTAATTTTAATATTAATTTTAATATTAATATTAAATTAATTAATTAATATTACTTCCTGCGCTGGATGAAGAGAGCTTTCGTCTGTCATCCTCACCACCTGTAACGTGCAGTGGGGCGGGGAGTTTGAGCACTCCCTCTTGGGTTCCCCAAGTGCCCTTTAATTGGGGCGTTTTATTTATTTATTTTTAATGTGTGTGTGCGTGTGTGTGAAGTCCCGCCTGTGCCCCTCAACAATAACATTTAACTATTAATCACAATTTTGGTAAATGAAAGGATCTGGCTTGCATCAGTCACATGATGACCATTAACCAATGCTCTCCCTTGACGGCGGAGCGCGCTGGTTACGTGCTGAGAACGAGCTTGCAAAGAGCATGTGCATTTTTTGCCAGCTGGGCGGTGTGGAGCTGTAGGGGAAACGCACAAATTAAATAAATTAACGCAGACTGATGCAGCAATAAACCATTAAGTACGATGTACAGCATACACTATAGTCTATAGCACACAGGAGTATCAGGGCATTATGTACACGTTGTTAAGTAGTCTTGTGGCAACTGGCGAATTGAAACAAATGAGCATGCTGTGTGTACACAGTGTGCACCAGCGCGACAAAACATTACCTGTCCTTTTATTAACTGCACAAGTAGTGGTGGTCATTAGCCACTAACTGACTGGGTAAAGGTGCCACGAGTCTATAACTCTGTCTGCCATTTTAGGGAACATATTTCGTTTTAATGTAAGTTACAGGGTTTTTCCCTGCCTTTCTACAGGACTTATATTTATCTAATATGCATATCCACATAATTATGGATTATTATAATTACAATATTTAAAAAAACACAACATTTTAAAGAAAATACATTATTTGTATTGCTATATAGAGAAACATATTATATTAGATTTATATTTCAAATATGACAAAATGCTGATTTTACAGCAGCAAGATTATTGTATTGCTACAGTTTAAACATTTAATAAGCTTTCTGCCTTTCACAGATTGGATGGTCAAGCAAACAGAATCATTATAAATACATTATAATATATTTATTACTTCTTTTTTTTTTATTCGTATTGCTTTATTATTATAGCACAAGGAATAAATATTAAGGGAAGGATTCTGGATCAACACCATGATGCAAACTTGTATCCATAGTATATACAGTTCTCTGGAGAAGAATATATATATATTATATAAAATGTCACTGTAAGTGTGTGTGCGTGTGCGTGTTTTATGTGTATGGATTCTTTTTCAATTGTTACTCATTATATAACATTGTGCAGATATGCCTCGTAAGGAGAGGAGGAGGAAACCGCGACAAAAGGAGCTATGTGACGCTACTAAAGGCAGCGGATCCCTCCCCACCTGGATTAAAGCGAGCACAGGTAATAATAACACATCTACCAGCTCCTGCATTGCAGAGGTATTCAAGTGTAAAAACAATAATAAACATAATTGCAATGATTTTTCTATCATTACTTTATTATGGATTATGTGCAAGTGTTGCTAAAGTGGATAATTAAGTGATAGATTAATGCACTAGCAAATTGTGCCTTGTTCTGAGATGGACAGCAAGTGGAGAGTGATAGATCAGATGAGGACATGGAAGGAGGAAGAGAGGCAAAGAGCGAGTCACAGGCTGAGCCTAGAGAGGATATAGAGCAGGGTAGGGCTGGGCGAAATCAAAATGCGATTAATAATTGTGGATGGTGCTGGATTGCTCACATTAAAAAGATTTAAGACCAGTAGGGAATACGTATATTCTAATTTTATTTTATTTTTATTTTGGAAGTGTTTTATAAATTATTCTAATTTATGCAGTTGCCAAGAAAGAATTGTCCAAAGTGGTGTGTGATGTCATCAGTAAGCGCGAGAGGGGGATATATCTTAGTTAACATCGGTGCAAGCATCCTGTGCTTCTTGCAAATTCCAGCCATGAACTGGGAATAAACAATTTGCCATAAGGAGTACGGAATTGTGTTTCTTTGAGAGGGCAACATCTGCATAAAGCATAAACTGCTTGCATAGAGTATAAACTCCCCAGTATACTTAACATCTTCACCCCCCTTATACACCTTCCCGATCCCTCTATCCTGCAGGCACTGGTCCCCTAGCGGTGTCTGGCTTTAGGTTCTCTTCCATGGGTGGGAGGGCCTTCAGTGTTTTAGCTGCAAACTTCCCACAAAGCCTCTGGGGCCTAACTACCATCTCCCTTTTTAGGCACAACTTAAAAGCATCTCTCTTTATTCAGTGATTCACTTCCTATGCCTGATCTGTTGATGTCACAGTTTTTCTTGAATTTTTCCTTCAGTGTTTTACTTTATGGCTTACATTCTGCATCCATATGTTCCTATGTTTTTGTATTTCCTCTTTCTGTAATATTGTAGTACTGTGCATATTACTCATTTGCAAAATGAACTTGGTAACGTTTTACTTAAAGCGGTCATCGTAATGCATTACAGATGGTCAGTATATGAAATAAGAATGCTTTGTTACTGTATTATGAAGGCATTTATAATGCATTACAGATGAGAGCTTCATAAAGCATGCATAAAGCATAATAAGAATGACTATGTCTTGCCAATGACATGCCATTATATATTTTCATAGCAGTGTGTATAATACTTTATGAATGCATTATAATGCATCACAAAGGTATTTATAATGCATTATAAATGACTACTTTAAGAAAGGTGTTACTGTGAACTTTGGATTGATACAGTCACTGTATAAAATCCCTCTATCCATCCATTTTCTGTAACCATTTATCCTCTTCAGGATCACAGGGGGTCTGGACCCTATCCTAGTGGCTATGGGTTCATTATTGTTAATGTCCTGTGTCACAGTTTTACACAAGCTTTCCCTGAGTCTTGCTTAGTCCTTGTATATCCTTATTTACCATCCCTGCCTCTTTGTTTTCACTTTTCTCTGTACTTTTGTTTGTGATCCAGTGTGTCTGTCGGTTCTGTAAGAAAGTTCCCTTCAGTGTACTAAAGCCTGCATATGGCCCATCTGTGAAAGAGATATCTTAAAAAGCCCAAGGATGGCACATGACAACCTATCCAGTCAACCAAATGTGTGCAGCCACCATTGTGGATTTAGTACAAAAAGTTTTAAGTGGCCTGAACCTTGGAGAATCTTCACTAAATTTTGCACAGACAGTCTTCAGGCAAAGTATCAAAAATTATCATATGGTTAACCACAGCCAATCAAATTCATCGGTGAAGCATTCAAGCAGGAAGAGGGCTCGCAGTCAGTTGACATGATATTTGCTGTAAGTGTGAGCAGCATCTCCAGGAGGGAGAAGCAAAACTGAGACTAGAGGAAGTGAAGGAATTCAGGCCTGAAATGGCTTTTTGATCATCATCTAGCATCACGGTACTTCAAACGGGTTCCTCAAATCTCTGCAGTGCCACCGCTGGCCTCCAGGGCAGAGACACAGGGGTATTCACGGGGACACGGTTCCTCACCGCTGCCTTGGCAGCTCAGCCACGTCTGGAGAAATGTGTGTGACCAAAAAAGGAAGCTGTTTTCTGTTTTTTTGTCCCCAGATTATTAAGCCTCTCATTCACAGAGATGCGCAGTGTCCAGTGTCTGCTCCACTCTTACTTAACTCCGGCTCCAAATGTGGGAAATCAATCATGTTTATAGAGTAGAACCCAGTGGCTGCGGATGACAGTGATTCTCGCTGAAGCTGCAGCTTTCAGCAGCAGTGTGATACGACTCTGACGGTGCCACCAGGGGGACAGTGACCTCGGAGGACTACAGGCCCAAATGTCTGATCAGCTACAGGGAGCATGTGGCAAACCTATTGTGTCCCTAGTAGGTATTTAGAGGATATTGAATAGTGGGTACAGGTGCGGCGCAGAAAAGAACCCTGGACGCTGTGTCAACCAATCACAGGGCTCCGACTGTCACCACCCTACATTGGAAGTGGGAATAGAAAATAGTGGGTGGATGGATGAATGGATGCCTTATCATTAGATTATGTTAACCAGTTTTCGTGTTCAAGGCAACTGGACTGATCACCATCCATCCTTCCATCGAATCCTTCCAGTCTAGACTGTCACACGTGGTGCTTAGACGCAGCAGCTCAGTGCTCTACTTTTCGGTGCTTTTTTGTTGTTTATTTATGTGATGATGCTCGTTGTTTATTTATGTGATGATGCTAGGCTGACTCAGTTACAGATATCTGTAATTGTAATTTAGAATGTGTGACGAGTCGAATATCAGTTTCAGTGACTCTTCAAAACTTAATTGCAGATATCCCTAACTTTCATTGTGACTATCCAAAACTGATTTACAGATATCTCTAACTGTCACTTTGACTTGTCAGAATGCAATTACAACTAGTCAAAAATATGTTGTTGATAACTGTAAGGTTCATTCCGGATAGTAAAATTTTGCCATTAAATGTTAAAACGGTATGCCATAGGTCCTTTACAAACAGCGGAATTCAGGTTTATAAACAGACGTGTCGCAAATGACGCACGCCGCGTAGACAGATCACGTGGCATAGAAAGAAACCCATACGACGTTACCTAATCACGGGGTCCGTTCGAGGTGTGTCTGCAGCAGACGTGAGGTGGAGCGCGATCAGCCGGCAGCTGCAAGGGTGGAGTATACGCTGAGCTCCTCCAATACCCCTTTGTTTAGGTCCGGCGTAATCTACCGGAATTCCGCATTTTACCCTCACCCGTTCAAACAAGTCACACGCCTTGACATAACATTAAATACAGGGCTCTCGAATTTGAATCAGATGTTTAATGTTAGATTACATCTGCAGATTCTGAAGTCTCACGTGTTGTGTGTGGAACACTCGCATTTAACACAACAATCTCCCACGCCAAAGGACATTTCTCTCTCTCTGAGAAGTGATAAAGCTCGCGCCACCGAAATTAACTGCTATTCCAAACCTGCACCTTCAATTTTTTACTTTTAATGGGGGACATGTCACTTCAGTACACTGCCCCTTTGTTACCAGTGATATCTGAAACTTGTTTGGTTAAAAATAAGCCCCGCAAGTTCCAATTTATGACTTTGTGCATTTAATTTCTAGTGATGGAAATATATATTTATATATATGCGTCTAATTGATCAATCGACAGATTTATCAGTTATGCATGATCATAAGTTGGTCACGTTGTGTGTCATAATAAAGTTACAGCAAAAAAACGGATGAAATTCATACGTAAAAATCAGGGGCATATATGTGTAGTATTGGATATAGCAGCCTTCTGGACAGTTACAGTTCAGCAATGAGTGTTTTTATGTCAGATCAGAACAGATATCACATTTAAGATTGCAAACATACATGCATACAACTTTGAGTTGTGTTGTGAAATAACAACCCTGTTTAAATATAGTTTACTTGTTCATGATTTTCTGTCATGGACATAATGAATAATATCTCCTTATTTTTGTACTACTGTATGCGTTTTGGAATTGTTTTATCCTATAAATGTTGGGTGTTGTCTTGATCTTGAAGGTATGATTTATGTTCTATGTCTTAGAAGCAAGTGGAATTAATAGTTTTGTGTTGTGTGTTGTAGCTGCTGTAAGACAAAATACCTTAACTGGGAGTGAAACGGACCAGGAGGCAGAGAAAACATTCAAAGATGGCTTCAGTTGGCACCTGACAGGGATGGAGGAATGAAGTTTTTTTTGTATTGTATTTGGATTTTTTTTTGTTTTGTATTTGGATTTTTTTTGTGTGTTTTTGACCACCCAAATTTCACATTTTATTAACCAGTTTTACAGTGCCATGTTCATAGATATTTTGTATGTTGTAAAGTGCTTTAAATGCCTTATCTATCTGTTAAAGTTACAAAGTAAAGTGTATTTAAATATAAATCAGTAGTTTGTTGAAAAGCATGTATATGTTGTTTATAGTAAAAGTAAAAATAAACTTTATTGGTGTTTAGCCATTGTGGTGTATGATGTCGTTTCAATGGGCCTGTTATGGCCCAAATCAGGTAGAACCATGTCTGTGCTGTCCCTGGGCCTGTTATGGCCCAAATCAGAAAATCAATGTCTGGGCCGTCACTGGACCTGTTATGGCCCAAATCAGGAAGAAGCATGTCTGGGCCGTCACTGGGCCGTCATTCTTTGTGGTATCTGGGCCAGAGGAAAATGAATAGTGTGGGCCAGATCTGGCCCAGAAGAATTTTGGTATCTGGGAATCAGCATAACACCACTTGTACAGTATGTGTCCTCAAACCGTCTATCAATATTGCTGTTAGATAAATTGTAATACCTCCATCATTTTTAAGCCAATCAACATCAAACCAAGTTCAATGATTTCCTTTGGCCCTCTCTCATCTTTCACACTCGAGAAAATAGCTCAACTCCACAGAACACCGGAAATGAGAATTGCTGCAGTATTCAATATTCATGAACTTTGGTGTGGCCACCGTCATCTGTGACTAAAACGCTCTGAAGTCAAACTTTCATTTTTACAATTGTCTGTAAAACTGCAGCTTTCGAGGCTCATTTGGAAAAGGTGAGTTTGTTAAAAAAAAATAAAAATAGGCCTATATATTGTACAAAACTGCAGACTAGTAAACTCTGCAAGTTTACTTGCATAATACTTGAATAATATATTATACACCGGGAAATAACGGAGATGTGTAGAAGGATTTCAAAATCTGTATTAGTAGAAGAACTCACTCTCGCGATTATATAATTGTTATATAATTGTTAAATACTTATATATTCGTGTGACTATATACAATGATTTTGAAATTCTATTTTCACTTTCACTTTGTAAAAACTGCGGCGATTGGAAGTTGTTTGGATAAGGTGAGTTTTTAAACAGATATTTGTATATTTCAATAGCGTGCATAATGTAAAAAAAAACCCTATAACTCGTCCTGCTAAATAATCTATTTTGAAAAGTGTTGAATTGGCTGGAGTTGATACCAACCTTCTTCGGAAACGCCCTAACCATGTAAATTTTAAGAAAGATTTCAGCATATGTATTTATATAATTACTTATTCTAGAAATTCTTTAACGTTTAAATATCAATAGGCCTTATATTTTTCCTTGTAAAGAAAAAAAACCTGACGTTGGCAAAATCAATTACCCCACACCAACACAATCGGGTTTATTTTAATAAGCCATACATGAAAACAGACGAATCGTTGACGTTTTACTTTTAGAAATTTATGATAATACATGAACTATAGTGTAGACACCGTTATCT
>JAABNY020000109.1:107374-117734 GCA_015164015.2 Brevimyrus niger | reverse complement strand
ATCTGTCTCACTTCATGTTCATCATTGACTCCTCCAGCTCCCCCTTCAGTTATGTAGAGTTCAGTGTAAATCTCACTGAGAAGTGTTCGCTGTCCTCCCTTATCTTTCCCTTCAAATACACACTCACAGTTCTGCTTCAGGGTACGTTTGATCGTGCTGGACATGAGCTCCCCTGTAGAAAAATGGGAGAAAAATGCACTAATTCTCAACATGAGAAAAACACACAACATTAATCCCAACTTGATGACCTTAACCCCTACCTAGCCCTATCCTTAACCATAAGCTAGCAAACAAAATACGAGATTTTTGGCATGTTTCGTTTTTTGATTGCCTTCACAGATGTTATAGGGGACCTGAGAAATGTTCCCTGCACCGTAAAAATAAAAGGGAATTTTTGTTGGGATACCTAATCCCACCCCACAAACACACAAACACCTTTTACTATTACCTTGAGCTAAAATTAAGCTTTAAATTTCACATCCTACATATTCTTACTGAGGCCCCAGATATGTGTACCGCAGTTCTGGTCCTAGCTGATGTGGTGCCCTAGGAGAGCATCACCACCGGGGCCCCCTGCTTGAGGCAAAGTGAAATTGGCTGGCAAGTTGGCACCCCCTTAGAAGGTGGTGCCATAGGCCTATAGGTCTGACCAGCCCTGGCTGGGGTGGCATTAAGCCTGGCCGATAACAGCACCTAAGCCAGATTATAACTTTCTAAACACAAAATAAACAGCAAGAGGAATTACAGCTGGCTGGCATTCATGCACAAAACCTCATTCGATGAGCACGTCGCTCACAAGATAATGCTGTTTGCTAGGCATATAAGACTAATCGATAATAAAAATGCAAAGGTTTTAAACTATTAGTTAAAAAAGGGAATGGGAACATAAAAGCATTTTATTTGACTATTACAGTTTACTATTCTGAGACAGACACAGTAGACGGTTCATGCAGGTGCAGCAGGACACTTTAAAGATAAAGTAGACTAGCAAACTGGCAAATGTCAAATTATCCAAGGTAAGCTAGTAACACTCTGCTCCACGGACCACAGACAGTAAGATGGTAATTACTCTGATTAGTGATGATTACCTCTGTCTTTTTCCCGTTTTTCCTCCTCTCCTTTCCCTCCTTTTCCTCCCTGGGCACCGGAGGGCTTTGGTCTTTCTGACATGATAGTATCTGTTTGAATTAGATACCATTAATCGTGTCGCACACTTATCAGTCGTATCAATGTCACTTGAAGATGCCACAGTGTGTGATACAGAGGGGAGGGGGGGCACCGGGCAAAGCAAAAAATATCCCTTATTTAATAAGGTTTGCTTTTTTAATAAGCTTTTTATTATTTTGAGATAATAGTGTAAAACAGTAGTAAATCAATATACTAGAAGTCAAAATCTTTATTTTCCCCCTCTCCTTTCTAAAGCTTTGGAATGGAAGGTGCCCCTGACATTTTCCTGTAATGTCTATGCCACGGGCCGCCTTGATATACGGGGTTCAAGTTAATGCATTTTTATATAGCGCCTTTCACTACAGAGTCCAAGGTGCTTTACATGTGCATGTTGGGATACATTCCTGCATCACTTACAGAATAATTCAAAAACACAGAAAAGAGAAGACAAAGAAATAAAAGAAAGAAAGTCAGATGACAACAGACAACTGGCTGCCCAACCCCCATTGCCCCCCTATACTAACAGTATAGAAAAAGCTCTTACTCTGCTTACATATGTCACCCAGCTCTCTTCCTGCTTGGGGACCTGAAATAAGGAAGAATTTCAGATTCATTTCTGTCTCCAACATCAGTATCGATCAAACATCAACATTTTCCATAAAATCCTATACAATATGTAAATTTTTTGAGAGATTAAAAAGGTTACAATTTAGACAAAAAACAAGAAAGGTTAAAAATATGATTACACTTCTGCATGTCTTCATTCAGTCTCTCAACAAGGTCATTCAGAGTCATATTCTTCAGGATTTCAAGTGTGACCTCAATAGCACCAACTTCCATGTAGTAACTTATCATTGTGTCGGCGAGGTCTGTTCTATCCAAGTCCTTCACCTGACCCCTGGGAAGGGGCTTTAACTCTTTATACTTCATGTGGCTCAGTTTCCATTTAAACTTCTTCAGTTGTTCAAAATCAAGTTCCTCCAGATACTCCAGAAAGAGGTCGGCAAGTGAGTTCTGGGTCTGCAGAATGTCAGAAATGAGTCCATGAGATCTCCCAGATCTGTTTATGGTTAGTGATCGACCGATATTGATTTTTTATCACCGATACCAATACCAACTATTTGCATGTTTATGTGCCCGAGAACCGATATTCAGAACCGAAATTCATTTACTATTATACTTCTGTTTTTGACACAATGATTACAACAGTACTGAACTGAAGAAACTGTTTTATTTATAACAATCACTCCCTCCTTGCATACAATCATGTTAAATTTAATATTCATATTACAACAATAAAAATATTTTATGAAAAGCAAGAGCAGCAACACTAAAATTACCAATAAGAAAAATTTATATAGAATGTCTTTTAAAGCACAGGAGTCATATCAACTTTGCAGAAATGTAACTTCATTTTAAACTACAATTTTATTAGGTTTATAAAGCTGTTTATAGGCTAAAGAGTGATGAATAATTTGCTGGATAATGTTAATTTACTGAATAATATTCTGAAATATTGAAATATAACAAACAAAACAGAATTTTTATTGCTTTTCTGATATGTTATATCGCAATTAAGTTTTTTTGTGAAAAAAAAAATGTTTTTGTCATTCTAAATTATGAAATACGTCTATTAGGTACTCCAGGGCAGACACACACAAACAATATCAATGACTCATCTGGGAAACAGGGAGACACGGACTAATATACACGACTAGTCAAAAGGAACAGGACACAGGTGATCACAATCAGGAATTAACATGAGGTAATGAGGGGACGTGGCATACACGAGGATCATATGGAGCTGGGCGTGACAGGTGGTACGGAAGTAATATAATTATACATATTTTAGATTAAGTTATTCTGTTCCAGCCCGTCTGTACCATTTGGTGTAGGGCGGTACGGAAGTAATAGAATTATACATATTTTAGATTAAGTTATTCTGTTCCAGCCCATTTGTAACATTTGGTGTAGGGCAGTACGGAAGTAATATAATTATACATACTTTAGATCAAGTTATTCTGTTCCAGCCCATCTGTACCATTTGGTATAGGGCGGTACAGTACGGAAGTAGCCTGGGGAAGAGCACTGTGGAGAGGGAGCTTCTTGTCTGCTATGTTCAGCAACCTTTAGCTGAAAATCGTTACTCAACTTAAGCTTCCCTGCCTTTCAGTGTCTGGTATTTATGGACAAAATGCATCAAATGCCGAAATGCTGTAGCCAAACCTCTTGGTGAGTCATTGCTTAGATGTTTATGGCTGTAAGGAAACCAGCTCCCATGTACCAGTCTGACTGTAATAAAAACCAAAAGTAATGTTATCTTTACATTCAAAAGTCAGTTTAGCAGCTGTTATATCTTACAGCCAAAGCAAACTGGTCAGTTTTTACTCACACAGGAAGTTTGCAGTCACAGGCAGAGATGTCCACTGATCATTTGGAGGCATAACTATGGGCCATATTTCACCCTGTGTTTAAGTCAAAAAAGATACAGCAATTACACTGCATGTTCCTTCAGTATTCAAAGGGAAATTAAACTAGACGCTTTTCTATCAATGTATTCAGTGCTTGAAGTGGGTCAGTACTCACAGGTATGCAGTACCAGCACCTCTTTGTTTTTCTCTTCAGCGTACCGGCACCTCACAATATCTGTTGACAGTACTCGCACCTGGCACTAAATGACAAGGGGAGCATTGGTACATGTCAATGAATAACAAGGTGAGCACTGGTACATGTCAATGAATAACAAGTGGAGCACTGGCACTAATCAAGGTTTTGCAATATCCTAGTCAAAGTCCAGACCTCAACCCGGCTCAACCCTCCATAATGATATCAGTGACTGATAAAGTCTTACAGAAAATGATTACTTAGTTATTGCTGCTAAAGGTGGTGCTACAAGCTATTGAATAATTGCACTTAGGTTTTCACACATGGCTTCTTCAGTTTGGTTTCATTATTGTTATGAATAATTTAAATACATTTAGAACCTGGTAAGGTCCAGGTAATTTATTTTAATTGTTTTGTCATTTTATGCAAAACTTTCTTTTTCACTTGACTGTATGCTTTTTCATCATGATACCTAATGGCAGCATTTAGGGAAAAAACAATCAAGGCCCAAGGACTAATCCCTCTGGTACTTCTTATTGAACAGTTGACTTTGGCCCAATCCCAATCTCCCCACTTAGCCCTACCCCTCCGTTATGGGCATACCCGCGTAGGGTAGCGTTGTCCCATTTCTTTTTAGCAGCGAAGGGTAGTGTTCAGCCCTCAAGATAGCCCTTGAAATCGATAGATATATCATGTCTTAAAATAAATGTTTGTTTCAACTTCAAATCTGTCATCTGAATTTTCATCATAATAACCTAAATACAGTATTGGTACACATATTACAATTATAGTTATATTACTACATTATAGTATTACAATATTAACATATTAATGATAAATATGTGCAGTGTGTGTTCATAAAGAAATTTAAAGAATACATTTTATCAGCAACATGCAATCATAATTGTTTATAATAATAACCCCCCTCCCCATACATTTCCATTTATTACCAAACACGTAAAAGTTATAAAATTTGCAAGACTGTGGTCATGTTGCTCTGATTAAAATCTAAAAATACATATTTGGTATGTTCCCCAAAAACGTTGTCTCTTGGTGTTACGAAGACTCTGAAGGTATGTCTTTGCGAAGCTGTTCCTTTACCAAAGTGCATTCAGCGAACAGTGTCTTATAACAGACATCCCCATCATGCAGCGACTTTTGGACTGAGTTATGACAGAAAGTTGTGTTTAAATCAACCAAAAATGTGTTTTATAATAAAATAATGAAAATCAGTGTTAGGTGTAATTATTAAAGCTAAAAAAGAACACTCATTGCAGTTTGTTAAATTGATTTGATTGTATGGTGTGCAGCCTACATAAATGTACACCAAACAGTGTGAGTCTAAGATGTGTACCCACCTTAAACCAGTATCCACAGAGTCTAATATTGCACTTCATCCCACTAAAGCTCCAGACAATACTGCTGATTTGGCCAAATATAATTGCTATACACAATTTCATGATACTTTAAATGAGATTTCAATATTCTTTGATTTAATAGCAGTCTCACATTATACGTAAACTCATTTACATCTGGTACATTTTTGTATAAAGGCAAAAATGCTATACGTATGTACTGTAGGTACACACGACAGAAAGACTCAGTTGCACAAGAGCAAAAATTTAAGTGACGCTACAGAGAGCTGAAGTTTTGCCAAATAACCATGCAAGACACCTTAATATTTTCTCAAACAAACCCTACAAATTATACATGTATTGATAATAACAGACACAATTCATTACGGCTGTTTAGAAGATTACATTGTAGTATGTTTTGCACACACACATTAAAAATTTCTAACAATAGCAATATACACTTACCTAAAGGATTATTAGGAACACCTGCTCAATTTCTCATTAATGCAATTATCTAATCAACCAATCACATGGCAGTTGCTTCAATGCATTTAGGGTTCTGACCTGCAAGTCAGTTCTGATGTTTGCCTTTCAACATATTTGCAATATTATACAGTTTTGCACATTGTTACATTATTATATGGTTTTGTTCATTTGAGCTATGTTTCTTTGAATACTTGAAAATCAATAATATATTATAATTTTAAGGGAATTTTGTATGTAAACAGTAAAATTTGTTGGAAAATTTGTTTACTAATATTGTTTATTTCAATGTATTTATTCTATTTTTCAGAATAGGGTTATTTTTATTATTATTTTAATTATTACATTATTACATGAAACAGCATTGTGGAACTATAATGTTGATAATTATCGATATCGGTCACTACAGGAAAAAATATTGTGTCATTTTTTTTGCCATATCGCCCAGCTCTACCCCAGACGTCAAGACAAACCATTGTGTGAGTATTTTTACTTAAATAAATACCTTAAAGTAAATTTAAAAGTAAGTACTTGGTACTTTCACTTAAGTAAGATTGTAGATGTAGCACTTCTACTTTTACTTGAGTACATATTTTCCGGGATATTAGTACTTTTACTTTTTTTACTTTTACTTAAGTTTCAATACTTCCTCCACCACTGCATGTCATACAGTAGGTGATTGTGAGATGGCCAAGTGTAAAAAATGGTTAAGTGTGAAAAATGTAGAAGTTAAACTTCTAAGGCCCTATATTGTTTTAGAGAAATTATAAACATATAATGCAAAATTATTATTATTTTTTTATTAATATAGAGCTCAGTTACTCTTAAAATAAATGATTCCATTTTCTACTCTGTGCTGAGGCTGGTCAAACAGACCCCGCAAGTTCTCCAGGAACAGGAAGTATGCGTGACACATAGATCACGCAGAAAACAAGCCCTGTGTTTATTACTATTATCACATTGGTCTATTCAGTAACTAATGTAACAAAGTCCTGTGTAAGTAAGAATTCCTGCACAAAACAGCTCACAGAGGAACACTGAGACACCCACGCAAAGGCATAGCAACATTCTTATGTGGCAGATTTTAGTGATTTAAAATCTATATTTTTTAACAAAATATTTTTTTCTTGGTTCTTAAACATGTCACAACTCTAGTCCTGGAATTAAAAATCGTGAACTCCTACTAAAGTAACTGATATAATTTATCTAAAATATTCTCCATCTTACCTTGAGAACCGAACAGGAAATCCTGAAATACTGGCTTTGGAGAGAGAAATCACCAGTGCTAAAGATGTTGCAACTTCCTCTTTCGTAGTTATGGGGTGGGACAGAACACATGAAAGTGTGAAAGGAGCGTAGAGCTGTTCAGTGGATGGATGGATGGTTGGATAGATGGAAAGGAAAGATAAGATAAGATAAAATGGGGCAGCATATGGCTCAGTGGACTAAGCTTGTGTCAATAATTAGAAGGTCACAGGTGGCTGCCCTTCACAGACAGCTTACTCTACAAAGAGCAAGTTAGGGAGGCATAAAGACAATTTCCCCATGGGGGTTAATAACATATCAATTATTATTAAGATAAGACTGAATTGATCTCAGACCAGGGAAGTTTACTTGATACCTAAGAACAAAACAAACTGAAAGCCATTATACCAAAATAAAAATAAGAAAGAAAAACACACACACAGTTACTCATATTGTACACATGATGTGGGTAGTTGCATAGATGACAAATATACAGATAATGCAATGAGCGGATATAAATATACATTTAGATACAGTGGATATTGCACAGTGTAAGAACATAGTGGATAGTCAGTAGGGAAATTCCACGAGGGTAACTGCACAGATGAATGACACACATACAGATGCACTGGATGAATATAAATATACGAGTGACATATACACAAACATTATGCATAAAATTGTGACCTTCTCACACTGTTCACTGCTGTGTTATAAAGTCTAATGGCAGTCAAAATGAAAGGTCTGAGGAAGCGTTCCTTCTTACATGCCGGATGCAGCCGTCTGGTGCTGAAGGAGCTGTGTGATGCTCCCTCTGTCACATGCAGGGGGTGAGAGGGATCGTCCACGATGGATGTAAGTTTGGCCAACAGCCCCCTCTCAGCAAAGAGCAGCCCAGGACAGAGCCAGCACTTCTGAGCAGCTTCTTCAGTCTCTTCCTGACCCTCTCTGAGTTCCTGCATCCCCAGCAGGCCACTGCAAAGAATACTACAGCTGCTGCTACTGTCAGGCGGAGACGGCCCTTCTTGTACTGGGCGTCTGTATTGTGTGACCAGTCAGAATCAGAATTCGCTTTATTGGCCTGGAATAACTGCATGTAGTGGGAATTAGTTTTGCCAGTATTTGTGCTTACGTTCACAAATAACATTGTAGAACAAGAATAAAAATTAAGAAAAATAAGTAGAAATTAAATAATAATGGAATAAAATAGTGCAAGCTGTACAATATAATCGTAAGGACATTTAAGGGGAACAGAGGTATATTGCATACTGGAATGTAAAGGTATGAAAATATATTATGTCCAGCAGATGACAAATGATGTACAAAGATGCAGGCAGGGAGGCCCATGCTGAGGGCACCGTCTGCAGATCTATTGGCTCTGTAGACAAACTGCAAAGGGTCCAGGCCAAGACACTGCAAAGGGTCCAGGTCAAGACACTCAAATAATTTGAATAAATGAATTATACAACAGCACCTGTTCTTCCCTTTAAGGAGGAACAGCATCTGTCCGGCAAATGGAGAGATTATGATTTCTGTGCAATTTATGGTAGAAGCCTCTTCAAATATATGTAGAGAACGGTCCCCATGCAAGACAGCGAGTGAGAGAATAGAGGGTGGGAGGCAGAGCAGGTGGGTCTCTGGGCTAAATAGGTGCATACAAATAAATACATGTCTGTACTTACACCCCCAACCCATCATCCAACTATTAGAGGTAACAAAAGTTGCTTGTGCAGATACATGAGATGACTGCATTTGTTCAGGCTTTATGGTGACCAGAGGATCCTCTGACCAGTAGGTGACATAGTGGTAAAAGAGCTGAAGGCTCAAATCCAGATTTTGCATAGAACCAAGTAGGTTCTTCAATAAAACATAATTAGCTCTTTAGATTACAAAACCCCCTGTTTACATGTAATGCCCTGGCAATACAGGAGTAAAATGCAAAATTATGTATCATTCACTCATTACTCACAATTCACCTTTCTCCATTTCACAAACCATATATTTGTGACTCTATTAGACCATTTACACAAAAAAACCTCTGGGGAGGAGCCACAGATGGTGTGGGAGGAGCCCTAGCTAGTGTGGGGAGGAGCCACAGATGGTGTGGGAGGGGCCCCATATTGTGTGGGAGGAGTCCTAGCTGGTGTGGGAGGAGCCACAGGTGGTGTGGGAGGAGCCATGAAGAGGAGGGCTGACAGTCTGGTCAGCAAAGGAACAGACATTCCTAGTGCTGCAGAGTTATATGCTGTGTTGCAAAAGGCAGAAACAACAATCATGTTGTTTTCTGTCAGTGAGGAAGCAGCAGAGAAAGCAGTTTTGGAGAAACCCAATGATGTGCCACTAATTCCATCCACCATGCACCAGTGACCCATACCCAAGGAGAACTGACATACAGGGACGTCAGCTGCTTGTGCAGAACAAAAAAAAAACCTGACCTGTGGCTGCTTTACTGCAAAGCATTTCACGTTCAGTCATCAACAGACGGCTCCCGCAGCCATGGAAGTTCGGTGGTGAAGTACGAGGGTCACCTATACCCTGGCATCGTCATAGATACAAGTGAAAGACATGTTGAGGTCCGTTGTACAATACTGGGGTCAACAGGTTTTTCTGGGCAGGACGTGAGGAGGCTTTGGTACCTTCTTGAGGAGGTTTTGTGTATCATCCCCCCTGAGGCCAGTCACATGTCGCTATGGGAATCGAGAAAGACCTCTGGGCCTCACTAGAGAGGATCTCATGAAAGAAGGCCAGATGAGTTTGTTTTCACACACACACAAACTCACACACACATGCATGCACACGCACACACGTTACCCAGTGTTCATTCCTGATATTTTATTATTTTTCTTAACAAATAAAGATAAACTACTTTTTTCCAATTATGTTTGGTCCATCATTTATCCATTTGTTTAATAAATTACATGATAAAAAAAATTAATCAATTTCAGGTTCTTCTTCAAAAGATAAAAATGGCTTTGCATCTTTTACAAAAAATTATGTGCATGCATATTGTCATGATCAGCTCTGAACAATCCTTGTGTGTGTTGCGCCCCCTCATTGCCTCATGTCGACTCCTGATTGTTCCCACCAGTTTCTAGTTAATTCCAGCATCCGAGTCCAGTCCCGTCAGATCTGTCATTGACGTTAGCAGTGTGATGTTGCCCTGTCCTTGAATGTCTGCCCTATTTACCCCTAATAAACCCCGTTTTGCCCGTCTGACTGGCTCCTCTCGCCTTCCTGTTCATGCACCTACCACGCAGCATGACATATACAGGTCCTTCTCAAAAAATTTGCATATTGTGATAAAGTTAATTATTTTCTGTAATTTACTGATAAACATTAGACTTTCATCTATTTTAGATTCATTACACACAACTGAAGTAGTCCAAGCCTTTTTATTGTTTTAATATTGATGATTTAGGCATACAGCTTATGAAAACCCAAAATCTCAATCTCAAAAAATTAGCATATCATGAAAAGGTTCTCTAAACAAGCTATTAACCTAATCA
>JAABNY020000109.1:76474-89874 GCA_015164015.2 Brevimyrus niger | reverse complement strand
TGCATCCCAGCGCCCCGCCGGCCCCTCAAGGCCTGACATGTGTGTGGAGGGAGGGAGGGGGAGGAGGAAAGCATTGGGGGGGGGGAAGGAAGGAAGCGGGGGGGGGGGCAAAGTACCCCCCCTCTGGAGCCAGCTCCCCCGCTGACCCCAACTTTGTGTTTAAGAACCATGTTAAAGTCTGTTTATGGACGACATGCAACACCATGATTAATAAGCATGGCTGAGAGAGTGATCACTGGAACTATGGCAAATGAACTGGTCCAAAGTGAAATGAAAATCAAAGTCTTGAATTACATGTTTGATTACTGAAAGGATGGGATGGAAGGGGGTGGGCGAGAGGGTGAGGGGTAATGTTGCATGGGTGAGTTCTTATTGTTCTAACAAGTGTTTGTTTACATGGCACAAGAGAAGCATTTCAAAAGTGGCATCAGAAAGGCAGTTTCTCTTTGGTCTGAAAATATAATTTCCTAGGCTAAACAGTCTTTCACAGGCTGCACTTGCTGGGACCCCTGTGTTGTATCTATACTTTTTAATAATTAAGCTGGATTCATTTTCATTACTTTTAAGTGTTTTTTTATTTTTAATTTATTAATTAATTAAAACCCAGGACAGAATTTAGGCAAAGTTTACAAGTAAATAAATACCGTAGCGCCCGTACCAGCGAGCAGCGCGGCAAGTTGGACTGATACCAGCTTGTAAATAGTTCTTAGTAATCGCTTGTGTCATTATAAATGTGCTGTGTGTTATGTCATGCATAATCGGTAATGTTTATTGTTGTACGTAGTGTGCGTGTTATGTGCGTGCACCCACCGTGTGTATAAGGAGTAAACGGGGTGATGCGCATGGTCAGTGCGAGTGTGTGCCTCGTAGTAATATGGGTGTAATAAATGCTATCTAGTGAATAAACCCCGAACTATCTCTGCTGTATAATTATTGCGAGAATGGTTCGGTGGTACACTAATTCAATATTTTGTTGTAAATAGTACAGTATCCTGTTTGCTTGCCCGGTGCCGATGAGTCACGTGATAGCCGGGAGTGGCAATCGAGAGCAGCAGCGCTTGCGGAGACAGCCGCAGTACGTTCAGGACAGAAATTGAAACTGAAGTATCGATCTCATGATGCTGCCATACGCATGCGTGTTTCTGTAGACAGGCAGTGGAAGCAGAGTACATGGTTGCGCATGAACATATTTTATTTCTGTCTGATTGTTGCGTTTCAAAATCATACTGCAGAGGAAACATCTGCTTTTCTCAGACGGATGTCCTGGAAATTGTAGCTTTTATGGACGCTACGTCGCTACTTGGTAAAAAAAACATAACGTAACTACTGGAAAGTTATTTGATTCAGAAATCAGCGACACTACAGGAAAGCTACTAGAAAATGTAGTTAAACTATTAGCTTCGCTACATTTAGCAGCGCTACCGCCCGTCGCTGATCGCTAGATGGCGCTTGTTGCACTAAGTAAATAATTTGGTTATAAGATCAGGGTGCGTTCGGCCAGTGAGTCATTCATTTTTATGCTAATAGTCTCTGTGTCGAATGAGAAAATACTCTGAAAAAGACTAGTTTCATAGTATTTGTTTTTAATCCTTATTTTATGTATTGGATAATGGGAAGATTTGTCAGAACTTTCTTTTGTATTCAGATTCACCCATTTCAGAGAACTTTGAGGAAATTGCTGCAGATGCAGAATAATTATTCATTATACTGAATAATCTATATGATCTATAATATATGAAGACTTTGCACTCTAACAGTAAGAGAAAATTACATCGATTCGTTCATTCATACAACAAGCACTGACTGAGATACTGACGTTAGTTTACGCCAGGGGTCCCCAAACTTTTTTTCTGCAAGGGCCACATAACTTTTTCCTGCTTTAATGGTGTGCCGGGTTTCTTTATAGCAGAAAATTATACAAGTGACTACTAGTATTATTGTGGAAATTTTATTATGATTTTAACCCTCTGGAGTCTGAGGCCTCTCAGCCACCTTTGGGGTAGTCTGACATGCCTCGAAATTTTAAAATATTTCACCTATCCAAGAAAATTTATCCCAAAGCGTTACATGTTCTTTTATTCAGCACAAATTCAGCATCAGTAATCTGAGACCACTTAGAATGTTATTCTGTTTTTTTTAAATCAACTTTAAACATATACTTTTCACAAACCTATTTCAGACATGCTAAGAAATTGTAAAAAACACATTATAAACATTTCTACATTGGCTTTTCTAGACATGGGGTTGGCTACACATACGTGAAAGTAACATTCTGAAATTTTATGTGGTTTGATTACTAAAGTGTTTGTGACACTCTTTTTCTCAAAGTCAGTGCTCTGTCTGCACAATGAATATTGATGAGATAGGTGTCCCCACACCTGTAGTAGTTTGCATACTGTCAATGGCCCATCAGTCTGGAATGTCACTGCACCCCACACCCATGACTTTGGAAAAGCAGTTTGAAACGCAAGAAAAGTAGCAACAGTAAAATCCTTTTCACAGTTAATTGGTAGATGGAATGAAAAATGAAAAACTGTGAGCGGCTGCTATAGAAAGTGATAAACATGATGCAGTGCCTATGCAGAGTTAATATTGAATTATTCAATTTCAGTTATTAACCCTCTGGGGACAAGGGCACCGTCGATCTTTCTCGTGTATTTCAGTTTAAATCTTGCTGAAATCATTATGTAGAATCATGAAAAACATTGACTAAATCTTTTCAAAACTTGCATTGTCGGAAGTATTAAAGTTTTTAAAATTAAGTTTAAATAAGCAAAAAATTTAACCATGTCACCTTTCTTTGTTTTACCTGCATCGGGGGCGTGTAGTATTCACATTCTAAATAACAGCATTTCCGCGTATTGAAACGCGGGTTTGAATCGACGACCTTGTGATTATAGACACACAGACTTAGCCCACGTACCCATGAACACAGGCCAGAGATTCACTGCTGACTAGCAACACTGGCACAAAGGTTCAGCGGCAGAAATGTATCCATGTGCCATATTGTAGCCGATCAGTGTAAACACTACCCAGATATGTGCTCTTGTTTATTTGAGTAACAATGGGTGTATTCATATATTTCTTTACCCAATACCAACTGTCGGATTATCGAAGCGCCGGATGTTGAGCAGAGGATAGTGTGGGAATGATTCTAGAAGGCCATAACTAATATAAACGAGCTGACTGGTGCCTGCAGGACAGGACGACTTAACGAGACTGATAAAGGGAGCAGACAGAGAGGTGGTCCTTACGTATCTTTGGCCTTCTAGTAAGACAAGTACAAACCGGCTAACCAGAGCAAATGTCAAACATGTGGTTGTCATGTAGAAGGAAGGTACCTAGAGAAGGGGGGGACGATCCCCAAAAGGGCTATAAAGGGACTGAGCTGAAATGTATGGTTGAGCCTCTTCCTGTACATGCCGAATGTATGTCGGATGGTAGCTCCCTGATTGCAATCAGTTGGATAATAAACCGGTGACCTGCAAATTCTCCACGTCTCTGCTGCGAGTCTCTTCTGATCAATGGACCCGGTGGAGACGGCGTACTCCAACAATTTAGGGACTCGTCCGGGATTTGCAGGATTCGACTTAGTGTGACGCAGCACACTTGGACACAGAGATCTGCGGGATCCAGACTAGATGAGGTAAGCAGAAAGTTAAGGAGCAGAGGGTACGGGACCCCCGCAGTAAGGTAAAAATTTAAGGAGCGGAGGGTACCGAACCCCCACAGTAAGGTAAAAATTTCAGGAGCGGAAGGGACGGGACCCCCGCATTGTCCTAGGTGTGGCGACTCCCCTACTCGCTGACGAGCGGTAGGAAGCTGGGCTAAATAGCCCAGGGAGTTCTGGACCCCAAATGCTAAATTGGCCGAGGGAATAAGGTCCCCCTCTCTAAAACGGGTTGGAGCCCCGAGACGAGGAGTCTCAAAATACCACTTAGTGTGTGAATCTGCTGATTTGTGTGTGAGTAAGGTTGTGGGATCTTCCTGTCCAGGGTGCTCGCTGCTCACTGGGTTTGTTTGCCCTTCCGAATTGGCATTCCTGGGGATGGGGGTGGGGGGGGTGTCGGCTGAAAGTGGGCCAGTTTGCCTGGGTTTGAGCTAGTGAGACGTGCCCTTTTTCAGAGGGATACAACCGTGAGTTACGTCTGAAGGCAGCCTCATTGTTTGTAAAGTTGTTGTGTTATGTATTAGTGGTGTTTCATCATAGGACAATCCATTATAATAAACAGGTGTATTAAGTGTGGGTGAGTGAATCAACACCAGGAGGCAGAAGGGTTATTAGACAAGGGATCAAAACAGTCAGGGTAAGTTAGAGATGGACTGTGGGTCTGATCGGGAGCTAGATGACAGGGGATAGGTGCCCCCGAAAAATGTGGTGTGGAAGCCGCTAGAAAGGCAGATTTAGGTAGTGAGGGAAGTCATAACAGGAGCAAGTAGGGAAAGAGATAACGAGGAGGAGGTATGTGACGCCTGTCAGCATATGTGTGGAGCAGTTCAAAGCACTAGATGTCAAGCAGAGGATAGGCGCTCACTGGGAGAATTACTATGGAAAAAGGAGAGAGAAAATGCTAGGCAGAGGGATGAAGCAGCATGTCAGAGAGGGACCGCGAATGTGATGCAGAAGGAGAAGTGGAGAAAAGAGGAAGATAGGCATGAGAGGAGAAAGGAGAGAGTGGGTGAGATTAGGCATATTTTGGCAAGGGACAAACCATCTCCACTCTGAAAAAAAAGGGAGAGTGTACAACACTCTCTTTCCAAGAAGACACACAAGCAGATAAGGGGGAGAATGATACGTCTAAGGGGGGCAGTGACCGGGAAGTAATAGATTGTGGAGTTCCTCCCCCAGTGGACACAGGTTGGAGCGTGGAACCAACCGCGCCCAGGGCCTATATGTGCCCTGTGATTAATGTCAACAGAGGAACCCTCCATATTCGCACGCAGGGGATTCGGGAAGGTTCTGACTTTGGTTGGTTGAGGAAAGTGGAAGAGGAGTCAGAAGGGGGCTCGGATGCCGAGTCTGAGCCGACCAGTCAAGTGAAAAAAGACAGGACAGAATTACAAGACTGTGGACGGGCACTACAGCAGCCCGCATTCCGTAACAGAGCATTGAGGGAATAAGCAGATGATGGCTTGCTCAAACCCATTACCCCGGGGAGGGAGCTGAGCCTTAGTGGTCGGAAGCAAAAGAAAGTAGAGGTGGTAGGACAAATATTAGGGATATGTGAGGAAGAGGAGGACGCAGAAGTGGACCTACTGGTAGAAGGGCTTGGCAGTGAATACTCAGGGGATCCACTGATAGAAGGACTTAGTAAAGAGTACATAGAGGGGGTGCAGGCCCCGTCTGGAAGTGGCTATGGTTTGTGTTCCAGGGGGGTTAAGCAGCTCCCCTTATTGCAAGGAGCAAGGGGCCGGAAAGGAAAGGTACAAACCTTTCTCTCTAGAGCATGTGCAGGCGTTGGTAGATAAGCTACCTCCGCCTGCAGGGGTGGGAGGACAGTGGTTTGAAAAGTTGGATCAACTAACTCAGGGTCTGACGCTGGCCTTAGGGGACTTCTGGGCAGTGGCAGCTTGCTACCTGACTAGCCATTCCTTACAAAACTTAAAGGCCAGAGCAGGTGTTACTACATATGCAGATAGTGTACATCTGACAGCGGTGATAATGGATCTGGGTGACACCATGCGGCAGATGTTCCCTGACCCTTGTGGGTCAGCGGTGCCAAAATTTCAATGGAACTCTAATCTACACCCTAGAGAGCATTTCGATAAATGTAGCGAAGAATGGACCCGTAGAACCGGGTGTCACCCTGGGAACGAAGGGTTTCAGCAGGAGTGGCTTAGGCGGGCCGTACTGGAGGGACTCCCAGAGGCAGATAGGTCAGCTGTACTGAACAAACCGGAGCTCGTTGGAGCAGACACTAATATATGGGACTTGCATCTAATACACCATTTGCAGAGGGCAAAGGAGGAAATAGAGAAGGAAGAGAGCGAGCGAAAAGAACTAGAGACACAGCTGCTGAGGCTGCAGGTGGGCGAAGCGAGGAAAAAGGTTAACGACATTAAAAAGATAGGGCAGGGAAAAGCAGATGGTGGCGGGGGTGTCCCCAGAGGGACCACCTACATATCCACCCGGCCCGTGGAACGGGCCACCCACCTACCAACAGGGAGGGTGGGGCCAGCAACGGGGAAGGGGCCGAGGCGGTTGGGGCCGGGGATACAGGGGCCAGGGCTGGAGAAGGGGCACTCCGCAAAGGGGACCGCCGCCGGATGTCTGTTACAGGCATTAATAGACTACATTAATTGAGTGAAAGTGCTTTCTATTTACATAAGTTTTCTGAAGGTGACTTTATAGCAATATGTGCGCAGTCAATAGCTTCGATTACGTTGGAAAAGCCGGACATCAGTGCAAATTGCGCTTTAATATTTGCCTATTTAACCACAGTGTAAAGAAATTTTATATATCTGGGTGACAAGCGGATTATGCCGTCCCATACAGCCGGCATGGCACGACTCAGTGTTGACTGAAAAATACCTGATCGGTTCACAGGTTCTCCCTGAAAAGCACCTGCAAGTAGACAGAACTTATAAAAGAACAGGTAGCCTATAGCGCAATTCCTCATCGTCTACCTTTGTAATGCCTGCCCCAAGTTTAGCACACAACTCAAAAAGGATTGCTTTTGGAAATCTGAATCGACTTAAAAGCCAGTCATAATCAGTATATCATCCCTGAATACGCGCTTTCTTCTAATTCTTTCATAAGCTATGTCTTCCAATAATGCAAGAGCTGCTATGGTAGTTGTAATACTGTAGTTCGGTCATTTTCTGCACCGTTTTATTGTTACAAATTTATTAAAATCAGGTGCTGTACATTTGTAAACAACATACAATTAATGTTGGTGTGTTTCATAAGTCAGCGTAATGATTGTGAGTTTAAAAAGAGAAGCCACAGTAGCAGCCTGCCTGACGCTACCCCTGACCAGCCTCGCCGGGGAGATACTGCCTCCACTGGAGGCATGCCACTACTGGCCGGCACGCCTGCAAGGTAAGGCGATAAGGGGAGTTTGGGACGCTATTCCCCGGGTACCTAAGACTCTTAAAGGGGCAATGCCCGCTTTAAAGGCACTTACCCTGGAGATGATAATGGACACTCCTGACCTGCCCATAGCTCCAGCTGTTTCCATCGCTCTGCCCGCGGTCCCAACTGCTCCGGTTGGCCGCACGGCCGAGGCACCTGTTGAGGCGCCCCCTGCTGGCCGCACGCCAGTCCTGTCCTGCCCTGCTCGCCCGTGGTTGGGGCTGTACCACCTGCAGCCACCCACAAATTCTCACCGGCCACCGCACCCTGAGAAGATTTCTGAAATCCCAGCACCAGTCCCAGTCCCCGAGGAGGTCCCAGACAACCAGCACCCAGTTCCTTTCTCCTGTGAGGAGGAGCAGCTGGAGTGGGACCCCTCGGGGACCTCCCTACTGACTCCTTCTCCCTGGCCCCGCCGTGATGAACACCCCTCAGTGTTCCATAAGGGACAGGGACACAGGTGTTGGGCTCGGATCCCACCCGCCCTGCCCCCAGGCTCGCTTGTTCAGGTCCTGGCTGTGGCTCAGTGGCTGCCTGCAGGGCCTGCGCCGCCGGCTCAGTGGTCGCCTCTGGACCCTCCCTCGGTTCCTTGGCGCCGGTCGTCGGCCTCACCTCCGGCTCCATGTCGGCCGCCTCCAAGCCCCCCTGCTTCGGCGGAGCATCGGACGGCGCCTCTGCCTACTCTGGCTTCCCCCTACTGCCTGCCTCCGCCAGTGATCCCTTCTGCTCCCTCCTTGTCCCCTCTGGCTCTCCAGTTCCCTCGGCTCCTGTGGGGTTCCCTCCGACTCCGGCCTCCCCCCCGCCTGCGGCCCTTTTGGCCGCTGCCCGCTTGGGCTCCTTCGGGCTCCCCTTTGTCCTCCGTCCCTGCTTGTCTGGTCTCCTCTGTCTGCTCCTCATCTCTTCGTCCCTCCCGTCTCTGCTCCTCCTCCTCCTGTGGGTCCTGTTGTGTTAACTCCGGCCCTTTTGTTCCGCCTGCTTGTATTTCCTCTGTGTTTCCTCTTCTGGTCTGTTTATCCACGGCCCCCGTCCTTTGTCAGGTCTTGTCTTGGCTTTTGCCTTTGTGCCTGTATTGCATCTCTGTCCTGTTCCCTGTGCCCCGTTGATGGTGTTGTTTTGTCTTCCATGTTCGGTTTCCCCGGTCTCATCTCATCTATCACTTCCCCTGGGGCGCGCCTTTGGGTGGTGGGTTCTGTGACACCCAGCTTCAGCCAATCCATGTGTGTGTCACACCCACCTTGTTACGTCGTGTTGCTACCTGATTGCTCTCACCTGTTTCTTGTCAATGCCAGCTAGTCTTGTGTATTTAGTCCAGGTCTGAGTTCACTCCTGTCAGATCTGTCAATGTCTGTAGTGTTACTAATGTCATTGACGTTTGTAGTGTCGGTTGGTTTGCATCCCTTTCGTGTCATTAAAATCCCGTTTTCCTCGAGTTCCTGGCTGGACTCAACTGCTGCCCCTGTGACCCAACTAGGAAAAACGGTAGAAGATGGATTGCTAGATGGAGTTGTACGTCCATAAAGGCAAACATTATGGGCAGTTTAGATATGCCAGATAGCCTAACTGCACGTGTCTGCTCTGCAAAAGGAAATCCAATATGATGTGGAGAACATGCTAGAACACCAGATAGTAGTGAATTAATATCTCCCTACCCTGGAGGCGAGGTGGCAGGGCTGCCCCCTGAGCTATACCCTAATTGTATTCACGATTATTATTATTTTTTTTAATGTTTAAAATTATATATATAATGTTTAAAATTATAAAGAATTATAACCCCCCAGCTATTTCAGAGTTATAAATGGGAGAGCACTGGTTGGGATTTTTTATATATGAATACAAGTTACATCAGGGAACATGATTTATCCTGAATACCACAAATTGCGTAACATCCATCCATCCATCCATCCATGGATAGATGGATGAACTGCCAAAAAAGGAATAAATATTTTAAGTGCTAAAACATAAACTAAGCCAAGACTGCAACTAAAAGAAAAACTAAGACCACTGAACTAACTAAAATAAAAATGTAAAAAGTGCACAAAAATGAAAGTTTATACATCTGATTAATTAGTATTCAAAGATCAGGACCTACCTCTGTATCCATAACTATACACTGCAACCTGGAGTGCATTTTTGAAATCCAATCTTTGCAGTATGTGATTCAAGAATGTTTCACTTGAGACTGACGGACAGAATTCAGCATAAAAACCATGTCAGGAGTTGGTACTTTAATCCCTAATCATTTCTTTTCAACAAAATTTCATTTGATAAATGGATAAGGTGCCACATTACATCCTATGCAACCAACAGGGCTGACTGATGTGCAGCCTATCCTAAGGTACAGCCTAGGGCCCCCCTTCAAACAAAAGGAAAGGTTGATTAAAAATTGGCATCACCTGTGTGATCATGCTGATGACAGCCAAGGGCCTACAGATTAGACTCTGTCAACTAGGAATTGTAAGCATGATTTTGTAATAAATTGAATGAAGAATTTTTTAAAAAGAATAAAACAGCAGAAGATAAAGAGATTTTTCATTTTTAATGAGTTAATTCTCTTTCAATCCTATATAAAACAATAGCAATTAAAAACTTTTTAGGTAAATTATTTACATATAAACAACTGACTGTGCAAAAATTTCAAGAAAAGAGGAATACATCTGGACATCATCTCAATTTAGTTTTTTACTGTAAAAGACAAATGAATGAAAGAGGGAAATAGTTACCAAGCATTGGTAAAAATATCAATTGAAAGGAATAATTACAGGGTTTTACTTTACACAGGATTATCAGACCTGTTCAAAGGAGATCTACAATAATCACTTATTTTAAAGGCCAAACAGAAATATTTACAATAATAATATTTAAACAATTTTAATACATTGCTTGCAAAAAATAGAGCCAATTAGCACATTCAATAGAAAAATAAGTAGAAAGAAGGCGGTGTATGTCCAGATGACCATGTGACTGACAGGGCTGTCATTGGATCAGTCCATTATCAGCAAAGGTAGTATGGTCTTCACCACATGTATGTGCCGAGGTCATGTAGAGATCATAGCAACTATCATAGCTTCCAGAGACTTTTCTCTAGCTGAATATCTGAACTCACCTCAGCTAACTCATAGATACATTCTGTATTTTATTCAAACATAAAAAGTCCTTGATATTGAGTAGAAAAACAACAGTGCAAAGTATAGTTACCTAATTAAAAGGAAATGTTAATTACATAAAATCTTATTAGGAAATGTACCAAATGTTTTAGCCTACAGTTTTGTTTTTCTTCTTAAAACGTTCAAAATGCACTTTGGATGACCCAGCATTCTCACTGGCTGAGTCGCTACTGAGATATGCCATTTTCACACAAAAAGACACAAATGGACACATAAATAATAGTAACCCTTGATTTTAAAATTAAATAAAGTATTTAAGTTATGCTAGGTTTCAATTTAACAAAACAAAAAAAAAAAACAGGAAAGTCACTGGCAGCTGAGAATATGACAGTAACTCCGAGATTAATTGCTGTCTTAAAAAGATACAAAGATATGGCTTATTTTTTGGCAAGAAGGCAACTCAGTAAATGACAAGCAAAGGTCTGTTACATTAAATGAATCCACAGGCAGTACTAACAGTAATAAAATAACTATTGTTACGATAATTGTTTTATAGAAACTTCTTTTCACTTCATTAAACTGAGCTTTTCATATAAACAGAAATAGAAAATTGATCACCTTGACTTTTTACATTTGTTCATTTGCATGTTACAAAAAGGTCTGTAAAATGTATAATTATGTATTTATATATTTATATGTTTATTAAAAGCGGAAAATAAACAGGGGGAAATACCATAAAAAGAGAAAGAGAGAGGGTGACTATTTGAGGAAGGCGCGGTAGAGGAGGTTGGAGTGGCTGCTCCCCCGCTCGGTCTCCAGGCAGAAGAGCAAGTCCCTGAGGTTGACGCGAGTGATACGCTGCCGGGTGAACTGTCTGGATGCCCCAGTGCCCGTTGCCCCAGACAGGGATGGACTGACCCCCGAGCCCTGCATTATTTTAAGGGGTGAGAGGGAAGGCGAAGGGATATGACAGAACAGGGAGGCAGGAGTTGACAAGTTTTTAATATCACACACTCACTTGTATGGGTATGTATATACTTTCCCTGGTTACTTTATTAAGAACAACTAGCTAATACCAGAAGCATGTCAGTAGTACAGGAGTGTGTACAGAGAAACCTTTCTGTAGTCAATGTTTTAATGAGCCACAGAACAAGCTGTAAAAAGGCCATTGTTTGACCCCTATTAAAGTGTGTTTGGCTTTTGTTCATCACACCATTCCCTGTAAACTCTGTATACTAGGAGTGTAACACTACATGTATTTGTACCAATATTTTCAGTACAGATCTTATCTTTCGGTTTGGTTTGCCTTGTACCAAATGAAAGCAAAAATGCAGAACCTTTGTGTATTTGTTTTTTTCCCCTGAGCAACATTCTCAAAGGGGCGGATGGAGCTGAGCCCGTGTTCTTCCCAATGTAAAAAGAAGTCATTTAAGTTTTGTTTCTTTTACTTCTGCTGTACTGAAAACATACCGTATCTCAGAACTGAGGTATGTTCCAAACCATGATCTCTGTGTATCGTTAAACCCCTACTGTATTCATGGCAGTATATGTATAATACCAGGTAAGAAACTGCTTCTGAGAACCACCGCGTCTGGCTCCAGTAAACAGGCCACATTCAAACTAAAGTAAATGGACCTCAAAACAGGTCTCCATGCAGTATATATATATTGGTCGCAATATATATATAAAAGTATACAATACTGGGCAAAAGTCTTGGGCTGCCACAAAAAATATTTTATTCAAAACTGGTTTAATTAATTATAAAATTAATTGTCCTGATAAATGTTTAATAAATCGTAATTAATAGATGCTTAAATTATGCAAATAAATTTATGCCTGTCAAAGAGTGTCAGCTTAACCCTCTGGAGTGTAGGGGTACGAAACACACTTTCACTGACTGGGGCATGGTCACATGTTTCTTCAAATATTATAAACTTAATTTATGGCAAATAAATTATTTTTTAGATATTTGTTTTGGCATCAAACTCATCTTTATCTTAGTGTACTTTGTAAATATGTCAGATTTATGTTAAGTTTGTAATTTCACATCAAAGTATAGACATTGCAAAATGCAGTTTGGAACAATTGCAGACATTATAAAAGTACATAGTAAGCAATGTAGAAATGACAGTTTGTTTTGATCCCAGATATAAAAGATAAGCTAAGTCTTTGCTACATAAAGATGACTAAATTGTGTAGTTTATAAATAAGAAAAACTGAACTCATGTCACTTTTTCTGGCTCCTTTCATTGAATACGTAGCAACTTTCATGTGTATGAATGAGCCATTGTCACCTGGCCACGTCCCTACCCCCCTTTTATGCCGATGGGGATGTTTTTGGATCATGTTTCACCGTTGCACTGTTCCACAAATTACCATGCGAATGCAATCTGAATACGCGCTAATGTGGCTATTGAGAATGTGAATAGCGATCTTCGGGTGAAAGCGGTACTACACGACCCCGATGCAGGTAAAACAAAGTAAGGTGACATGGTTTACTTTTTCGCCGATTTAACCTAATTTAAAAAACTTTAATACAGTGGTGCCTCAGTTCTCGAACTCGAATTTCTTGTAAGTCGAGAAAACCAGTTTGATCTAGAACTCGATCTGAATATCAGAAGTCGAACCGTCAATGCTGACCTAATATAAATCGTACGTGTCAGTCATACTATAATTCAATTCTTACTTGACTGCCTTCTTCACAGACTGGAAGATTAACCAAATAAAGCAGCGTTAACTAACACTATTAGAGCATTCATGTAATTTATTTAAACTTTATTTTACCAGGTAAATTAACTGAAAACCAGTTCTCACTGCCTTATGTGTTATTTGGGAGAAATAGCAGATTACACATCGGAACTGCCTGAGATACAAACCTCATGCAAGTAACTAAACGCTTCAGCCAATAAGAGCAAAAGTGTGTCGTCACGGAGGCAGTTTCAGCTTGTGCAGCCAGGTGAGAGGTCGCAATGCATCTAACCATAATGCATTACGTCAGGATCAGAATGCGTTGCTTTTAGCCAGAGCTGTAAGCAAGTTGAACGCACCCAAAGACTGGACTGGAGAAACAAACTGAAGCGCGGACTTAATACAGAGGACTAATGACAACAACCAGAAACAGCTGATCACATGGGGATCCCACACGAAGTTAACCAGGGGGCGTAGCACATGGAAGGAGCGGTCGATAGGGGATAAGATCTTTATCGTTTTGAAAGCCATTA
>JAABNY020000108.1:31105236-31116077 GCA_015164015.2 Brevimyrus niger | reverse complement strand
ATGCAATTTTTCTTTCTACATCCCTCTTAGATAGCCTAATGTTATTTTTTAACTCTACCTGTAGACTTAAATACTCAGCATTTTCATTCAGTTCCTGGGAAATATAACACAAACCTGGAACAGCCACAAACTGAAATCAGAGATGCTTACAACCTTTGGTCCTTTTTATCGGCTGCTCACCAGCCCCTACTGCTCTCAAATGGAACTGCTCCCCCCCCCCCCCAAAAAAAAACATAAATAAAAAGGCTTTTAAATTTGCTATAGAAAAATAAGGTGCTTATGAAGACAAACACCAGCAGTAGCAGGGATCCGCATCAGCACCGCAGGAAGGTGAGAGCGGCCGCTGCCGTCCCCTGCTAATCAATCACATTTAGTGCTGTAGCTGCGATCCCCTCTCTGCCCCTGCTTATTCTGTCAGTCCTCTGGCATAAACAGCCTTTTCTCAAAAACCCCCGCATATATTCAAATTTTCCCTTTAAATGGGATAAAATAATAGTTCCTTTACCTAGTTCCTCTACATATTACTAGCATTGGCACTAACAGTAAAAAATTGTCTCCAAGCTTTCTTGATTTCTTGTTTGACTAATCAATTTGTCTAAGCAACAGTGTTTCAGCATAGCCTGGTATCTCAGCCAGTGACTTATATCTGTGCTTTAGTTTTATATTGGTGCTTTCTTCAGGTCATCAGGTGGGTACCCTCCTTCACCAGTGTTCCGTCAATTCACCCACAACATCTCCAGAGGGCTTGACAGCTAACCCCAGTGTCCTCGGCCGCCCCCTCGGCCCCTCAGGAAACACAGCCACTGCTCAAGTTGACTCCTTCTTACTTGGTGGGTTGTTCCAGCACTCACAGCGCTTTAGCCACAGCCTAGATGTGGTGTCAGGTCGTTTAGTGATGTTTGACACCAGACGTCTTCCAAGCCTGGACAGGGCAGTACAGAGAGACTGCCCGGGGGGAATCCTCGGCAGCCTACCTCTACTGGCAAATTCCAAGCACGCCATCCCACCTGTTGACAGTCGTGAATGAGGACCTGGTACTTCCCAAGCTTTCTCTCATGGGCCACCTCCATCCTCTCATCCCATGGCACAGTCAGAACCACTTGTTCGGTTGGTCTGGATCACAGAACTAAGTATGGTCTGAGAGTTGTGGTCCCATATACGATGCTGACGGGGATGTATTTGGATTGCGTTTCACCGTTGCGCTGTTCATCAAATTACCATGCATCTGAATATGTGCTAATGCGGCTATTTAGAATGTGAATAGCGATCTTCGGGTGAGAGTGGTACTACACGCCCCCGATGCAGGTAAAACAAAATAAGATAATATGGTTTACTTTTTTGCAGATTTAACCTATTTTTAAAAATTTTTATATTTCCGAAAAGAAGACAGATTATGGATTTATCCAGTGTTTTTTTCATGATTCTACATTAAGATTTCAGTAAGATATAAACTGAAATAGACGTGAAAAGTACGCTGCGTTGCCAACGATGCACTCGACCTCAGAGGGTTAAGCAGCGTCCCAAGACTTTCTGTGAACATTGTGAATGTATATGTTTGTGTGTGTATAAATATATATGTGTGTGTAGATACACACAACTGTTTGTATTCATCTTATTGTGGGGACTGTCCATTCGTTTATATCAGAAAAAACCCTAATCAAAACTATGATTAGCTTAACCCCTATACAGCCCTAACCTTAACCATAAGTAACCAAACAAAATTCACTTATAAAATACTTATAAAAATGAGTTTCCACTTATAGGGACATTTGGTCCCCAGAATATAATATATACAACCCCCATACACACATAACAGACACACACACATACTGCAGACTATGTAACAATAAAACATATAATGCAGGAGTGACTAGTGAAGGAATCATAGGTTATTGCACATACACGTGTATTACAAAAAGCGCTGATACTTCTCACTCTTTATGCTATTGTTATAACAAAAATTACACATAAAAATGATATCATCTTGATGCGACTATAGATGCAGTTGTAAGGGTGAGTCAGAATGGGTTAAATGCCAGTTAACGACATGTCTCACCTCTAAATGAGGGCTGGCGATCAACACTTTGATATGCTACTTGTGAATGAAACATGAGGCAATGAACACACAGTCAAAGGGGCCAAACAGTTGCTACCCAAATTATGGTAGCAAATTACCACAAGACTGAATCAGCACCTCTATGAGTCAACATCAGCAAAAACAGCACATGGTGAGCTTCACGAGGGTGGAATTAATGGCAAGGCTACTGTTCAGAGACCTCCTGTATCCAAGGCCAATGCACACATGAACTACACCCCTGAGCAATGGAAATGTAATATGTTCTGTTAAGTTATTGCTCACTCTTTTTTTCTACAACTAATTGGATTTATGAATGGGAAACATCAAAACAATGATTGATTAGAGAAGATAACCAGTTACATTATAGAGGAGGTGGGGCCAACCAATCAGACGTTTTGGTCTCCCTTTCTCTTGTTGCTTGGACCCACCTCCACTACAGATTGATCATCTTTGAACCAATCCTTGTTCCTTCTGCCCTTGGAACATTTTTGTGTAAGTAAAACTTCCATGATCAAAAAAAAAGCAAAAAAAAACAAAGCTTTTCTGAATTTTCTGAAGGCAGATCTTCAAGAGTTCATTCTCAAATGCACAATAAAATTATACTATGCAACAAACCCTTCATGTCCTTCCGGTCACTCATAAACAAAAATGATACAGAAGCCACAAATACAAATTAACGTGCTCATAGTAAGATAATGAATACAAAGATAACTGCACGCAGTGACAAACGGGTCCAAAGCTAATGGACAGAAGCAATGGGGAGGAATGGAATGAATGGCATAAAAGTAGTAGTTCAGTAATGATGGGAAATTAAGTAGAGACTGTAACTGATGGTCAATGCATTTAAAGTCAGAAAGCAGGAAATACTACTATGATAGGATGAGACCTGACATTTAGACATTACAGTAGAAATGTTCAAGTTAGGATAAAGGAAAATGGGTAGCGGAGAAACATAAGGGAAATGTGCTTGTATCTGATTAGGGGAAATATCACCAACATAAAACCGTCTGGTGGAGAGCCTGAGCCTAACAGAATGCATGATTTGGGTCTTATAATCTGAGAAGTTATGTGAATTAGGAAAGGTGGGTCTGTTAATATGATGCTAAAGGTACTTTTGATTTCGGTGGTACTGACTAATTCATTGATGGAATTATTTGCTTTTGAGATGAGTTAATTGTTTTGGACGAGTTCCAGCCTTTTTCAGGTAACCATAGCGTTGTGCTGTATGCATAAACTGTTTTGAGAAATGCTGTTATAATTGTGAAAATGTTAAGTAAGCATCATGAAATATGCCAAAGCAATTCAGAAAAACTAATATATTTTGGGTACCTCCATTATTTTGTTGTATATATGTATATCCCCAGAAACAGACTAATAAAAAAACAATTTAGACCGCATCTGCACAAGTTTAAACAATAGCTTAGAATCCAGATGACCAGCTTGCTGATTATAAGTAATTTGCTGCAAGAACCAAAAGCATTATCAAGATAATTAACATTCTCCTTAGCAGCTACAGTGTCAACACGGAGCAGTATGTGAAATAAACACTGCAAAAAACAGTCACTGGATATTACTAGGCTTTCATCTGTCCATGCTGTTAATCAGCTTCAGGGAAGGGTTTTGACCTTTTGTGTTTTGTGAAGTTCTTTAGGTGGGGCAACACTGCAGTAGTATGGAAAATGCAATAGTACAAAAGCCTGAGGTGATTTTTCTCTAATGAGGTTGATGTTTTAATTTCCTCCTAGGAATCTAGCAACTCATTCATATGTTTAGAGAACCCAGTGGAATAAGTGGAAAACGTTCTGTCGACTTTCTACATGCTTTATATTTTACTTGACTTTACATTTCGTATGATACTGTCTTTTGTGATTGTTTTGTCTTGCAAAAAATTGCATTTTTTATTGAAATAAGGGAGGCATAACAGATCAGTCTAACAACATACATTATTATATACTGAATTTCACATATACAAACTGCATCACATGCTGCTGCACTGTATATACATATTACTGTATAATGATGCATATGCATATGCCTCACTTGTACAACACCTGAAAAAGTTTTACTGCCAAAATTTAATATTCATACACGCACATACAAGTATTACCACATACTGTACATATATCATTTCAATTAATATTTAATTTAGTTGTTTTTTGTGGATAAAGGGGAAGAAATACCACAATAGTTACATTTTTAAGCCTGCCTTTGTAAAGCACTGTTGAGTAAGTAAAGGTTTCATACATGGTTTTCAGAGCTTGGTTAGGATTTTATTCGTATAATAATTTTGTAGTGAAGGTGACCTGATCCTGATCAGTACTGTGATGTAAAATTACTACTTAAAAGGCTAGGATATTTGGAACTGAAGAATGTGAATGAAACCATTTGTAATGACTGCACTAGTCTTACTTTGGACCATTTGGCACCAATGTCTGGCATTTTGGGAGAAGACATGTCATTTTCTGTTGGCTTTTATAGATGACTTAGATGTCAACAGGCAGAGACCTGTCTATATAGCTTATATTTGTAATTCTGATTTGACATCAGGAGATAGAAATGGATGCTGAAAAATGGTTAAAATTACCTTGCTGTCACAATTTGCCAAGAGCAACCAGATTATCCAGTCATATAAACATAAGAGATTTTTCATTACGTATTTTACTAGAAAGATGTTATTTTTCAAAGCAGCTTACATAACACAGTGTTACCCTTTTTATCAGTGCACTCAGCTGGATAATCCACTGATGCCTGTCAAATTATGGATATTGCTGAAAGCTACAAGAGCAGTTCCCTTTCTTAGATCTAAAAAGGAATAAATTAAAAAATATATATTAACTCCATGTCCTGTACATGTGTTTTATAAATGGTTTTTCTATCATTTCTATCTGCTGGAACACCTGAGCATCACTGATACAACACATTTTAGACATTGTATATAAAAATGCACTTTTATTGTTTTTGTAATAATGTAATATGACAAAAATGCTATTATTGTACTCCTTCTACAGAATAAATCAATAACAGTACGTTTATGGTTGGCCTCGAGGTGCAGTCTAAGGGCGATTTTTGCCTGAGTTGTGCATGATTTCCACACTTCCTTGCAGCAGCTAATGCACAAACCACCCACTATATGATTAAAAACAATCAAGAAATCTTTAGTATTAGACAGTAGGGATGTGGGGATTGATACTGACGTTTTGTTACTTCCAATCTGAATGAATCAATTAATTTTGAGAATGCAAAATCTAATGCAAAAAAATACATTTTTACCTGGTACATGAAATGTTTACATAGCATTTTCTTCCATAGCATTTGAGGCAGAGGGTTGGGGGGTGGCAACATTAATAGTTGTTGAATGGGGGGGGGGTTCTGAGGCCCCCTTTTAGAGGAGGCCCCTCCAGCCACAGAGAACAGGACACAGGCTCCTTATTGTAAGGGGGAGAAAGTGGCCCTGACACTAAAGGAATGGAACGATTGATCCTCAACTTTATCATCAGCATTGGGCTGGCATTGAATATCATTGAATAACATTGAATATTGGTATTGGCGATAGCAATCTTCGATTTCAAAATCAGTGAAATCACCCATCCCTATCAGGTAGATGAAGGAAAATAGAAATTGGTCAAAGCATATTTATGTTTCATATTCCAATGTGGCAGCACAACATTTATGCAGTAAAAAGATGACAATTTTTATAGTTCATGCAATTATAATATCCATTAACAAATAGCCTTTAAAACTGCCAAACCAATGGTGATAAACTATGCTCCTACCCTACTTTAGTTTAACTGCAAACTCTCACGGTGGTAATTTAGTAAGGGACTCTGGCACTACAATAATCATCAAAAAAGGGTATATTTACTGTACTCACAAACACCTAGCTGATTGGTGGGAAAGCTCATCAAAGGCCTCACTGGCCTGTTTCTTTCATCTCCTGGGTTCTGTAGTAGTAGAAGTTTTTCAAGTTTAAAGTTTAATTTTCTCATACCAATGCATTTCATCAACGGTGCTATATTTAAAAGACTCTGTATAATGCTGGACTGGATATGTGTAGGGATCTGGAGAGAAGAAGAAAAAACACAGAGCAAAAGGTAGCCTAGCTGTAAAGTTGAAAGAAACTTTAATATAGTATAATTGAATAAGGTACTTATCTTCAACGCCTCTTTAATGACGTTTATGTCAGACAAGATTTTTTTGTTCGAGTTGCCCATGTGACATAATTTCACATTTTAACATGGCGGCTTATACACTTAACAGTAATTCTATTTTATAAGTCTTTAAAAATGTTTATTTTGTTAAATGTATTAATAGTTGTAACTGCACGTGTTCGATTTAGAAAATACCATATCATGACCGTAAACTGTATCCTATCATGCAATATCAGATTTTTACCAGACTTGTTAGTGTCTTTGGTTTGTTTGTAGTTTGCTTGCCTCTCGAAAAAAGAATATTGCTATGAATGTGCTAAAATATTTTATAAAGCTTTCAATGTGGTTTGACTAGCTCGTGTTTCTTGTTTGTTTCTCTCTCGGAAAAAAATGATCTCACTCCAAATCTGCTAAAATATAAAGCAACAACACACAGCAGCGTGTTCATCGAGGCAGCCATGTTTGTTCCGAGATGTGGTAGCTCGAACGGGAGATATCAGACGTGATGTCACCCAACTCGGAATTTCCGAGTTCCGAAAGAAAAGCGGACACAAACCGCCTCGACAAACATTGACGTACACGTCTGAATCCTTCCTGAAGCGTGTCGTCGTGTTCTCTCTTTCACGCTCGTTACAGTATGGATAGGTTAGACCTATCTGATTTGATTTTGTGTTAAACGGACTTTTTCGTTTCAATTAAAAATTCATGTAGGCCTAGCGCTTGTCACGTTGAGAGGTGCATAGAAAAAAATAATTGTGTGTAATTTATCGTGGGTACGGGCAGGTAAGGGGCGGATTGTTATCGGGCTCCGGGCGGGTGTGGGATTAACGGGTGCACAGGCGGGTGTGGGATTAACGGGTGCACAGGCGGGTGTGGGATTAACGGGTGCACAGGCAGGTGTGGTGCAGGACTCTGATGCATGTATTATGTGGATTTTGCATCTTACTCGGGAAACTAGTTGTCACACTGTTTATTAATTTATGTTATTTATACCATTCTACACTCTGTTGCATTAATGTTACTAAATGAGATGCTTGTGCCTATCATTGTGCATGGACCTTGACTGAAAAAAAAACCACTATGATAGCTAATAAAGTCAACAAATATTATTGTTAAAACAAACCCGCAATGTGTAGTCCCAAGCCATATAATTATATACAATCTTGCTTCTCTAAAAAAAATCAGCTGTGTTTTTCCTATTTAATCTCCAAGCAGCTAACATGAGGCAGAATCAATGAGATATCCAACAGGACAAACATCAGTGCTTATCAGGTACTACATATATTACATTAAGGCTAATTATTTGGTTTGTTGTGATGAATTCACTAAGAGCAATACAGCTAGACAATCATTGTCCATTAAACTGTGTGTTTGACCTTGCTCAGCTTTATTCACTCAACTAAGTTTTAGACATAACCGAATGAGTCATGGGTCTGCCTAAAATGTGAATGGAGCATTTTCTGAATGCACGATAATGGATGGAGGCAGTCTTGAACAATTGATTCAGCACCCCCATGGGGTTTTCAAAAGATACCAACCAACTATATCCTCCTCCTGTCTGCTTTGCCCCTTCTATGCATAAACCTTAAATACACACAGAGCATAAGTTATTAAATAGACCAATTTATACTATAATAATCTTCCATGTACATTAGGCATGCATTAAGGCCAAGCAGTAGGATTATGATCACAGAAGTGTTTGACCATCACAGCTGCTGTCACAGGAGGGTTTCTTTGAACCTGAATGGCAGTTTCCTCACCTGTTCATGTTTCCAAAAAGGGAACCTTCCTATCTTGACCAAGAACTTACCTACTGAGAAAATTAGCTTAAAATTCCGCATAGACACTATTCATTATTGCCTGTCATTCTTTGTGGCCAATTGTATGACATTGATACTTTATATTTTGTTTCATGGCTAGAATAAATGATGGGGATTTGTTTAAATCTGGACTTTCATATGAATTGCAGTCATGCACTGTTCTTAGTCCTAATTTACATACTAAAAGAGCACTTATTCTTTATTTCATTTAATAATCAGCTCCTCTGAATAACTTCATTAATATGTAAATTACAGGTACTGGAGAAAGATATTAATTTTTGGAATTTTAGGGCAAATTTTAATTGTTAGATAAAAGAAATATTTGCCCTTGACCTTTTCCAGAAGAAGAACTACTTAAAACCATTTACATTGATGAGGACTGTTCAGTGATAAGAATGAATGATTTAGGCAAAAGATGAATAAAATGAATTAAAGGAACTTTAGGCTTTATATGTCTATGTTCACAGTATTGAATACAACAACGGCCACCTTCTCTGTCACCCATAATATAACTAGTTATGACGCCTTCCTGTTTCATATTGGCAGTACAAATGTCACTCAACTTCTTATCCTTATGTTTGACCCCAACAATCTCAGAGCAGTAGTGGTACAGAGTAATGTCGATGGTGGCCTTCTTTATCTTTGCAGTTTCTGTGTGTAATGTTATGTTCAGTTAATCACTCAAGCTGGGTTTAGTTGTTTTTTTTCTCTTTTTAAATATTATCAATTTGATTATATCTATATATTGTTAAACTTGGCTGTCTTTAGATTTTTTAGTGAAAGCAGATGTTTTGAAACTCTTCGGAAGAAATCCAGTTTGCTCAACGCTATCCAGACCAAAAGTCCCAGTTGTTTGCTGGGCACTACAAACACATTTTGAAAATCCGTCTTTTACCAGCAACACAGCAATTTTCAAAATCATTCAGATTATTAAAGAATTTCTAATGATTCAGAACCTGCTAATACGACAAAGCCAAGACACATTTATAATCGTGGTTTTTATGGTCAAGAAAAAAGCCAGGTTTTTAAACATTCACACTACCAAGACAAAATTTGCTCCTCCTGTGACTCATTCATCCTCCGTTACTGTACACCTGTGTATTCCACTGGCCCATCAGATTGGATAAAAAGGCCCAGAGGGAACAGCCAGTCATTTCTGAGATACCTGGAACCTGACTGCCAGCTTCATCCCCTCCATATCAATTTCCTACCAGCCTGCCCGGGTAAGAGTTGCTGTAAACTAGTGCTTCTCAAAACAGTCCTCGGGGACCCCGAGATGGTCCACATTTTTGCTATTTTCCAATTTCTGGGATTTTGAAGGGAGCAAAAATGTGGACCCTCTGGGGGCCCCCGAGGACTGGTTTGAGAAGTACTGCTGTTAACAACACACCAGGTGGCAACCTTATTACATTTAATGAGCTGCTAAATTAAGGAAATCAAGAAATTAAGGAAATCAGCCACACTGACAGTGCAGTGGCAGGTACATCAATCCTGTTCTTTGGGGGTAAGTGGGGGGGGGGGGGCAGTAATCTATCAGAAATCAGGTCTGCTGGGACCAGCACCAAGGTCAGGAACTACTTGAAAAACAACACATAAGCTGAAATCAGGACCCCCAACTCCCCCCTCCACCCCAGTCATGGAGAAATGACTGACATACAGAGAAATGTTAATATACAGAAAGACTGATGCATGCTTTATAACTAAAGCAGTGTGAGGCTCAGTGGGCTATGCCTGTGTGCCTATAATCAGAATGTTGCTGGTTCAAATCCAGCCTCAGTGCGTCTGTAGGTCCTTGAGCAAGGCCCTTAACTCCCAGCTCCGTGGGTGCTGCTACAGGTGGCTGCCCTTTGTTGAGGGAGGTGTAAAGACAATTTCCACGCAGGGATCGATAAAGTATCGATGATTATTAAAAGGTTAGAGTATTGCCACTCCCTCCTTTCAGGTCTAGCAATATTATACAATAGATCGTTTATAATTCGTTCAAAATTCTGCCCGACGAGTGCTGACTAAGCCCAAAAGGAGAGCGCACTGGTAACCTGTTAGCTTTCGTATTGATTTTTAAAATTCTTTTAGTTTATAAGGCACTACATGTTCTTACAGCAGATTGTCTCTCAGAAATGCTTTTCGTCATGAACCAGAAAGGCCCCTCAGTTCCCGCAGCTCCTCTCTCTTAGCTCTTGCACAAAGCAGAACAAAAATATTTGGTGATGCTTATTTTAGCTGTTGTGTTCCAAGCCGCTGAAACAGCCTGCCTGAAGATGTGAGAAGGGTTGAAAATATTGGTATTTTTAAAAGCAAACTAAAAGTTTTTACTTCTATATAATGCTTTATAATCTTATGACGTTAGTCTTTATATATATTTTATTTTTGACTATTTTATTGTTCCTTAATATGCATAAATTATGCATAAAGTAAGTTTATGAATTCATTTTTAATAAAATTATTGTGTCAATTGATTGTAAGACACTTTGAAATGCGATTGAGTTGTTTGAAAGGTGTTATATAAATAAAGTTTGATTGACTGAGTAGTCTTTTTATTATTTAATCTATTTATTGTTAGTCACTGTATTTATTTGACCCTGTTATGTTGCTGCTGTATTTGTTCTTGTTGTTTCCATTCACATTGCACTATGTATGTAAACCCTTAAATATACTTATAAACCATTATGTGTGTGTGTGTATATATATATATATATATACACTCAACAAAAATATAAATGCAACACCTTTGTTTCTGCTCCAATTTTTCATGAGATGGACTTAAAGATCTAAAATTCATTCCAGATACACAATATT
>JAABNY020000108.1:31087866-31098875 GCA_015164015.2 Brevimyrus niger | reverse complement strand
CTCAACTATCAACTATTCACTTTTCTAACCTTTAATACTATCTTCTTACAATAGAGCTCGGGCGGAGGGGGGGGGGGGGGTTGTCAGGAGACTAAGTAATAAACAACAGGGAATGACACATTTGTTTACCTGTCTCCTAATAAAGAAAACAAAAGAGACGTGGGACAAGCCTCTCAATGACGCCTATGCAATATATTTGTAATATTTTTTTTTCAATAACAAACAGGTGAAATGAATAAGGGCTACCTCTGAGAGGTCAGAATCTGCCAGCTCCTCAGATTTCATTTATATGGCCATCTGTCTAGAATTCTTTGTGTTCTTAGCAATGCTGGGAATATATATTCCTTCTAAGAAAAAATATCTATTATTTGATAATGCTACATTTCTTTTTTTGCCTAATATCATGTATTACAATGCATCAAACCACAACAGATGATGAATTAATCTGATTTCCTATTTAGATAACCAACACAGTTACACTACCATTTGTTGTTACTTTCTGTATAGTTTCCTGGTTTTATTAAAAAACTTAAACTTAGAAAACTTTTTAATCATTTAAATTAATCAGTAATGCTTCACATTAATATCATTTCATAATGCTTTTAAAATGCATTTATCGAACATTGATAAGCAGCATGTAAGTATACCCTTAAATCCTAACATACATTGTATATTAATATACATTAATAACAAACATTATATGATAACAACCATTATAATCGTATAATATTATAATGCTTGTTATTAATATATATTAAAATTTTTATAGTATGTAAAGATGCTAAGGTATACATACAAGCTACTTAGGAATGTTCCATGAATGCATTATGAAGCTGTGCTGAGTGTCCATTGAAAGCATAATGAATGCATTACAAAGGTGCATGTTAAGAGTAACCAAATAATTTCTATGGAACTGTAGTAATTTCTTTTGTCAACAGATTGCAAAAAAATAATAATACAAAACAGATGTTCTTGATTTTTTTCTAGATAGTATTTTGAGGAATGCATAGCTGAAAGATTGTCTGTAATGAATATTCAAAATCTCAAAAAATCAGCAGGGACGTATCAAAGAATACCCATATATTAATTAATGTCTGTATCCAAAACATATGGGCAGCACTTGACTGAAATTACTTTCAGAAACCCCACTGAATATTGCACGACTTGCACAACAATTCTCAAGTTTTAAACGCCTTAAGTATCTAGTACTTTTGTGTTTATCTGAGGAGTACTTGCTTATTAGACAGATTCCCCTCCTGGCAGAAAATGAAATATATTTTTCTGAACTTGCAGTTGATCTCGCAGATCTGTCGATCTTTACTAGTCAGAAATTGACTTGAACAGTACAATGGATTTTATACTGTATGTTTCTGCAATTTGCCAGTTTCTGGAGCATAACAGGCATTTTTGTCGATACATTTGCTTAGCAGCAAAGGATCAAATAACATAATAGAGTACATTATCTTTAACATTTTGGTCACATCACCCAGATGGCAGAGAACAACAAGTCAATTCTTTTGCAATATTCCTATATTTTAGCAGGAGAGTGCAGATAAATCTTAATGCCGGACAAGTGCAGGGCAAGCACTGCATACAAGTTATGACAGCAATATAGACTTTAAAAATAAATGTTCAGTAGTCTATTAAAATGAAACTCATTCCTTTACAGCAAAATCCCAAAAGAACCCATTTAGCAGAATTCCCAGTGTTATCATAAAGAAAATAACAATAATATCATTATTCTAAGTTATCCCTGGACTGCCCATTAAAATTTGGATTATTTCCCTACATGTATTACATTACAATTTGGGACATGCATGGGGTATTATATTGCCTAAATTATCATGAAATGGCATACTTTATTTCTACATAAGTGTGCAATTTTTAATTCAAAAGGCAATTTCCCTGACTTTTGCAACCAGTGAGACATTATACTCTGAATTGACAGTGGGGGTTCGTATGTACATTATATCAAAGTCAGGCAGCCAGAATTTTTAAGTATTTCCATAGGAAGGAAATCGAAATAAAACCAGACAATATGTAAAGCGACAAGGCCATAAACACAGGAAATAAATGGATGAGCAAACAGTTGCTACTTTCCACTTTGGCAAATCTGGCATGTTTTGATACACCCCACTACTAATATATGGTGCCTAAAATTAAACAGAATTTTAAATTAAAGCCAGTTCTTGATAGTTGAGGCAAAAACTTTGTACAAAAGATATAAAGACCTACCCTCTTTTGTAAGCAGAGGGCAAAATGCCAGAGCACCTGCTGAGTAAAATGTGAAACGCTATAAAGAAATGAAGATTTAATAATCAGTTAATATGCTGTTCTATTATATCCCAGGGTAATGCAGTAATGAAGTCAAAGTTACAGACACTGGTTCCTAACTAGCAAATGTGCCATTCACAGTGGTTACTTCCATAAAGCTACATTAATTATTGAAAGCTTGTTATTATGAATGATAGCTACTGTTAATTTCCTCCAGTCCACTGCACTGCTGTCTAATGAAACTACGTTTTATTCAGATACTGACTTGGGTTATTAACCTCATTGTAATAAAAGTGAAAAGCTCTCAATCTTGAAAACAATTCCTAAATAATGATATTTACCAAATGTATCCCAACTTATGAGAGAAGATATCTAAATACAAGTACAATATATATTTTAACTTGTTTTGTGTCGATATTAAACTACATCCATTCATCCATAACTGCTTTTCTGATGCAGGGTCACTGGGTCCGGAATCTATCGCAGAAGCTACAGGCGCAAGGCAGGAGGGACCCAGGATGGGCGCAATTCAGTGGTAAACAATTGGAACACAATCAGAAAAGAGCACTGATCAGCTAACTGGCATTAACTGGATGAATAGAATATGAATTCATCTTGATGGAGTCTGTATTGTGCAAAACAATGTTAAACAGTAATACACCAGTGATTACCATTTACGGCTTTCCTCTGGCAACTGTCAATGAAGAAACCATGATACATTGAAATGCTGTTAACACTTGTTCATAAACACACTTCTATATGTAATGAGATGAAAGTATTGTACAATATTGCTTGAGGTATTAAAAGTTACAGCACATGAGATAATGCCACATCTCCAAGTAAAACATATTTTAAAAATATTTTAACATTGCTGCCAGAAACTGGTTACCTTGTTTGTTACGTTTCCTTATAAAACCCACAAAATTTTGAGCATCACAGCTAGATGGCACTAAGGAACAAGATTGGGAACCACCACTTATTGTTATTTTTTATTTTTATATTGATGAAATGAGCTACTTCAACTCCTGTGGAGGAGGCTTTGTCCTGCCCAAAAGCAATTCATTACAACACATGTGCTTGTAGGATAAAAAAAAACCACGGCAAACGTCTTATCGTTCCCCTTCAGGACCTCCTAGTTAACAAGCAAACACATTTCTGCAGTCAGTAATGACCCCAGCTTGGAGTCTTCTGCTAAGGGTGTCGGGGAATTATAGTTCATCAGTGGCAAAACTTTTCTGGTCATTTCTTTAAGATTAGCCATGGGACTGTTGCCTTGGAACAACCATTCAGATTATATGGGGACCTTTATCACAAAAAAGAGTCAATACATGCACAGTTCTGTTTCATAGCGATTTATATGTCCTAATTATTTGTCACTGGGATTAAAGTTTAGAACAAAATAAACAGCAAACAACTTCAGAATGAATGTAGGGCACTCATCGATAGTGTAGAATCTACCTTGTCAGAAACACTTTTCCTCTTCCCGTTATGCTGGGTTAAGCAGTAAGGTTTATAATTGGTTTCTCTCTGGGTCTCTATACACAAAAAAATCTGAAATTTCTAAATAACTGCAAGAAGTGTTTGAAGTAAAAAAAAAAATCACAATTGTCACACAAAACTTCAACCAATTTGACAGTTTGAAACCGATGCAGAAGTCATGCATGAATAATGACACTGAAAAGTAGGATAAAATAAACGCAACAGAGTTTGCAAAGAGACATGGGACCCAGATATGTAGGACTAATGGCAAGCTGGGACGCAAAAAATACACCAAGTACAAAGATGGCATTCTTGAGTATCTGAAAACAGATTCGCTATTAAGATTACCCCTCTCAGCCAGCAACTTCCATGGGAATGTCCCTGTAAGAGGCAGCCGCTGAGTAGACCCCAGGAGGTAAACCCCACGGGAGCACCGAGTAATAAAATGCACTCAGCTCTCCATGATTACAGAGCAGCCTAACAAACCCCACAGATTCATTTGATGGGAGACAAAGAATTCTACATACACACAAAATCATTTAATTTGTGTGCACTCTCTCTCTAAATAGAGATACCATTGGCTGTGATATAAAGTTGTACTTCTGGATGAAAGGTTTAGCTAAGTAATAAAAGAACAAATAAAGCAAAAACATAATTAACAAATAATGATAATTTAGTTCTCTTTTGGGGAAAAATGGATATTTATCATGTTATGGGGACATTGTGTCCCCATAAGGATAGGTATACCTGCTCTCACACACGTAAACATGGCCAAGGTGGTAAGCATCAAATCCAAGAATCGTCTCAAAAGGGACTGACATCACAGAGTTAGATAAAGGAGACCAATGTTGGAAGGAAAGCCTTTTCAGACAGAGAGTTACTGTTTATGGTCAAAATGATATAGCAAGGGCTTCCTATAGCAACACCTCTACATGTTTTCTGGTACATTTAAAGGCATCTACCTGCAGGAAAAAAAACCAGTTCATTCCTGATGTTTTCATCATCCCCTCATGAAGTGGCACCTAAAAGGTTTACAACACCTAATACTGTTTTGCAAACACTCATTCCAAAATACATCTTCTACAAATCATACAGTTCCTCCACACTAAGTTTGACCATAGTACTGATACTAAAGTTATATTGCTTTGCCAAATCTATGGATCACAGACAAATAGAAACAAAAAAATTGCACTGGACCATATTCTCTGAGTGGGTTTCCTCCGGAAGTGCCAAGACATATCTTTATGTTTGTTGTAATTTCTAAATTAGCCATAGTGTCTGACTGTATGTGTGCCCAGTAATGGGCTGGCATCCAGTCCAGGGTGCAGAGAAATTCTTGCCACAGAAATATATGGTTAGCTGTGATGTAAACATCAGTTAAAAAGGGTTGGGAGAATTACTGTAATCAGTCAAAAAATAATGGGGATTTTCTCTTTTAGGATACCATCTTGCTCTCCATGACACACAGATGACAGAGCAAGCTTGGCAGCAAAGGGCAGTGGGGGTTAAGGACCTTGCTCAAGATCCCATCCACATGAGACTATTCGGCCGAAGCTGGGCTAAATCCGATGCCCTTCTGATCACAAACACACAGACTTAGCTGACCAATCCACCCATTTAACTTGCTTATTAAGTGGCATTATTACAGCCTTTCAGGCACATGAAAATGCTTCCACTAATAATCCATGAATAACTACGGATCAGCTCTGCCACTAGGAAAGTGGAAAGGTCAATATGCTTTGTCAGGGAACATCAGGAGATTCTTCATTGTTAAAATAGCTTTTTTACTTCAGTTGTTCAACCCTGTGACTCAGGACCATGGGCCTGTCATCCAGTTTTACATAATTAAGGCCCCCTGTCAAGTGCTTGGTCCCCTGAATCTGCCGGAGTATCCATGCCTCTTTGACCTGCCTTTGATGCAGGTGTTGCGCACCAAACAATTGGTTTTTTTTTTTAAAACATCTGCTAAAATATTTTGAGACAAAGTCTCACTCATACATTTAAAAAGAAAACACACACACACACATACATGCCGGGTACACCTATCCTGATGGGGCTTGCTCATTCACATCTATGATAAAAATGCTAATGCTAACTATGACAACGTTAACCCCCACCCTGCCCTAACCATAACCATAAGTTACTAAGCAAAATTCAAGTGTTTTTGCATTTTTAGTTTTTTCATAGCATTCACTGATTTTTATAAAATAGGGTTTTGGGGAAAAAAATGGATGTTTACCAAGTTATGGGAACATTCTGTCCCCATAAGGATAGGTATACCCGCTCACACACGTAAACATGACCAAGGTGGTAAGCCTCAAATTCAAGAATTGTCTCAAAAGGGACTGACATCACAGAGTTAGATAAAGGAGACCAACAACGCTGGAAGGAAAGCCTTTTCAGACAGAGAGTTCTGTTTATGGTCAAAATGATACAGCAAGGGCTGCTGTAGCTTTATGTATAATACAGTGGTACCTCGGTTCTCGAACTTCATCCGTTGTGGACTCCGGATCGAATCCTAAAAAGTTCGAGTTCTGATCATATTTTTCCCATAAGAAATAATAGAAAACCAATTAATTGGTTCCCGGAACCCCAAAATTACACACAAATATATTTTTAAGGCGTTTAAACACTAAATGAACAGGATAAAACAAGAAGAGCATTTTTAATGGCTTCCAAAACGATAAAATTCTTATCCCAACATTACCCCTGTCCTGCCCAGATTGTCCGCTCCTTCGGTGTGCCACGCCCTCTCGTTAATCCCATGTGGAATCCCCATGTGATCAGCTTTTTATGTTTGTTGTCATTAGTCCTCTGTAATTAATCCGCGTTTCAGTTTGTTTCCTCAGTCCGGTCATTGGGTGCATTTGACTTGCTTACAGCACTGGCTTAAAGCAACACATTCTGATCCTGACTCAATGTACAGTTAGATGCATTGCGACCTCTCACCCGGCTACACAAACTGGAACTGCCTCTGTGACGACACACCTTTGCCCTTATTGGCTGAAGAATTTAGTTACACGCATGACGTTTGTATCCCGGGAATTTCCAATGTGTGATCTGCTATTTCTCCCGAATATCACGTAACGCAGTGAGAACTGGTTTTCAGTTAATTTACCTGATTTAAATAAATTACATGAATGCTCTAATAGTAAAGTGTTTATTAATTGTTAGTTACTGTAATGTTGTGCTGCTTTATTTGGTTAATCGTCCAGTCTGTGAAAAGGGTATTCAAGTAAGAATTGCCTTGTAGTATGACTCATTTTCTGGCGCTTACAAATTATATATGCGGTCAGCGTTCACGGTTCGACTTCTGATATTCTGATGGAGTTCTAGGTCAAACTGGTTTGACTTTCAATAAATTCGAGTTCTAGTGAATACGAGAACTGAGGTATCACTGTACTGTGATTGAACTTCACAACTCTTACTTGCTATCAATCACTGTCTTCCATTAATGTGAATGGTGAATTTCCAAGTGGTCATTTATATTCAGATACAGTATCTTTGCATGCTTAACTTTTTCCCTTAACTAACACAATTATTTTTCAGAAAGACAGAAAATAAAGTTTTATTCTTCTGGGCTGTGGCTACTGTGCATATTTGTGTTTTATCATTTTCTTTACCCTTCACTTTGCCCTTTCCCCCACTCCAGCTGGGTTGTGCTGATTGGTCAGTGGGGTTGTCACTCTTAAGTGCTGCTTTAGTGACGCCTGGAAGGCGGCCCAGATGTTTGGCCTGTTCGATCTGTTTTTCCTGTGCTCCTAAATGGGCTCCATATCCTCAGTGAATCTCTGCTGTCAGAAAGGCAGAAATGATGTGAGCCTCTTGTACAGTAAAAGGACTATGGTAAAAACACTTAGAAGGTTGCTGTTCAGCTCTCACAGGCAGTAGGACTTAGACACAATACAATTACCTCCTTAATGACGACAGGAAGAGAAGACCGGAAGCATAATTTTAATATGAGAGTTTTGATACAAATACTGTTATGGAACATAGTACAAACCTCAGGCACAATCAGTCGGAGTGTATTTGAGTAGGAGTATGAGAAAACTGGGCTGTTGCATTGTTGATACATTTTACTTAATTTAAAATTGACGACATCTATAAATGCTAGCATATTTTAAAAGAAAAATAAAACAATGTCAAGCACACCATCATCACCCCCCTCAGTAAAGTGGCAATGACATTTAATCTCAGTCATATTTAAATCTCTGTTTCCTAGGTTTAGATGTCTTTCTCAACTCCTGTTCCACTGGCGAAAAACAAAAGTAAGTCTTTGTAATTAACATTCATTCATATTCAACAAGCAACTTGTCAAATGTTTACACACAGCAGCAGTATTTGTATAATTAACACAGTGTTTGATTACATACTTAATGTCTCCAAACTCTTAACTTGCGTATTATGGATGTCATTACAGCCCTTCAACTTTTTTCACTTTAATGGGGCACCTTTTCCGTCTTCATATGCTGTTTGAAGGAAGGCTGCAATGCAAGACTTTGCATTGATAATACGGCCAGAAGTTTAGCGAGAATAAGCTTCTGTCCCCAAAGGAAAAGGATACTTCTCTCATTTTATTACCTCAAGAAAAGAAGGTTTGCATTATATATTTTATACACACACACACAGGCTAAGTATAAAGGTTAAAATTTCAAGATGAAGATTCCTCACTTGCTGCTACACTGCTTACTCTTGTTACTGGCCATTCACTGGAAGCTCAGCCTAACTGCATGTGGTGGAGTCCTTGAAAGACATATGTGCTATTTCCTTCACGAGATGTAAATGCATCTGATGTTGGCCCAGATCCTTAAGGAGTACAGAAATTATGCTTGAATCAAATATATTAGCTCTCTCCAATTTTTAATCTTCTCGATAGCTGTATGAGATGCTGTTGATACACAACATCTTTGTTTTCTTGAGCTGTTGCCGTGGTAGATGAGATCCTCATCAAAATTTTCCTTCTTTAGGGCACGATGGGACGGGTTTATAAATGAGATTTTAAACTCTTCTCAGAAGGCGACAAACATGGCTGAAGCTGCACCCATGTGGCTCTAATAACACAAAATGTAGGAAAATAATTTTCATTCTTCTCCTGTCTGCCAGCTGCATTCAGTCATTCTTACACACCCACTTTTACAACAGTGACGCCTCTCCCTTGTGACGTTTCTTTACAAACTCTGAATAAATCCATTTCAAAGGGCTATATGCAAACAATCCTGTATTTTACTTTCAAAGACAAGTTTAACATCATAATAAATGTTTAAAGATGCAAACATTCATATGAAGAATCTATTTCAGAGGATTGCCATCTTGGGCTGCTTCAGGTGTTGCTATGCTTGTGAAATATTTATTAGAAAAAATTAAATTATTTGTATTATTTATATAATAAAGTTTATATGAAAAATCCCCCTATAATGGAAGCCCTTTCCCTTCATTTCTTTTTTACATCTTTAAGAGACACTAATGATCTCACATATAATGTGATCTTATGGGATGTAAATGATTATGAATACACTTAATCAGAATTGTTTTTCAAATAAATTAATAATAATATAACATAAGTGTCTTGCACAGGACAAGCAGGTATGGAAAATTGATCGATGGGTAACAAAAACGTAGTACTTATGTTATACTACTGAACATTACCAGCACAAAGGATTAATTAATAGATGAAAAGAGCATGGATGTTCGTAGTTATTAGCTAATGAAATTTAAATTGCATTATAGAAGATAAATGTGAAAAATACATATCAACTGAAACAGTTAAACGTAAAAATTATTAATTGTAGTAACTATTCTTGTGCATGAATAATTTAAATATTCCTATTACAACATGAACATTAGATTTCTTTGAAATATATCAAATTAGTATTAAGTGTGTATCAGCTGTAGGCACCGATTTCAGCATCCCGGCTTTGGCAGGCACCCTAAAACACCAGAAGGAGGAAAAAAGTCTTTGTTATGGGTATGAAAAATGAATTTAATTTCATACCATTAGATGTCCTTTAAATTTGTTTTTAAAAGTAAGCCTGGGAACACTTCAAATTAAATAGGGTATATGGTGTGACAAATATTAATGGAGCACCATACATCTATTTGATTGACAATATTTAACAAAGGCACAAACAAATATACTTTTATAATTAGTGGGTAAATGAACTATGAATTAGTTTGCAGTATATTTTCCTAATAATTTTTTTTAAATAAAAACCATTTAGTTAAATCTTTGCTGCCAAATGAGATATTTTTTTTGTTAAATACTAACAACAGAAAGTGCTACAGATGCAGAAAAGGAAATTCAGGCAATGCCATCTTGTTCCAACTGAGACACCAGATTCACACAAAACCTAAATGATCTGAAAACTATTAGCAGAGGAGACTAAAGGGAACCTTCATTCCTTTATCCAATTCATAAGGAACTATCAGAAATAGAATGGCAAATCTGTGCTGGATTCACCTTTAAAGCTGGACTATTCATGCATTTAGTACCAATTCCAGAGTTACTGTGATAGACGTTCACTTCTTCTAGAGGAGCTGTCAGTGGCATTTAAGGGGGAAGTTCAGTATTTACCTTTTCTCCATTCAACAAATGCAATTCTGCACAAAAGAGAAATGTAATCTGTGCAGCTGCTAACTGCCAGGATCACTTACGAAATGTACCTTGTTTTCAGGGAAAGTGTACATTAGACAAGACAAATACAACACTAAACCCCAGTGTCACAATAAATTTATATCATACATAAAATGACTTGATTTTAAAAATCACATTCATCACCTGCTTTTTGGACATCCTGACAATTTTGTATTGCAGCTTGTCACAAATGGCAACAAACTAACCGAGAATGCACAGTGCACAAGGCAAAGGTACACTGTGACCTGATGCCAGGACATTACCTGGGACACACACAATCACACATTATAATCTTAAGAATTGATCCTTCATCCCTGAGGCAAGAGCATCACCCAGTGAACAAGCAGGTTCTGCCTAGAATTAGACTAGCAGACTAAATTATTCCTTCAAAAAGGGCTCTTAAATCATCTTTCTGCCATAAATTTCTCAAGTTTTCAGACAAAGCCCTTCATGATTTCTGCTTATTGGTCTACTTAGCATGGTCAGACTGGGTTGAGCTATATAGTTAATTAGTGTCGAAATCCTTAACATTCTGAACAGAAGCTGAGCGTTTCTGTTTTCCCCAGCAGTCAATTCTTTGATAGTTCACAGTTCACACATTCGGCAAAACAACAGTGTGAGCCCC
>JAABNY020000108.1:31056952-31074011 GCA_015164015.2 Brevimyrus niger | reverse complement strand
GGTTTATTTATTGTTAGTTACTGTAATGTTGTGCTGCTTTATTTGGTTAATCGTCCAGTCTGTGAAGAAGGCATTCATCTCATTTTCTGGCACGTACAATTTATATTAGGTCAGCATTCATGGTTCGACCCCTGATATTCAGATCGAGTTCTAGGTCAAACTGGTTTGTTCAAATTTCAAAAAATTCGAGTTCTAGTGAGTTTGAGAACCGAGGTACCACTGTACAATACAAACGTACAATACAAAAGCAACACACATCAACACTTCAATATTCATCTTGGTTGTCAGTACCAGGATGAAAGAAAAAAGTCTGTTGTTTTTGAGCATTAGCAGACAGCCACTGCAAGATGTTGTAGTTGCCCAACTTTGATCAGGTTCTAGACAGCTTCAAGGCCTCCCTAAAGACTTAAAAACCTTGCTGCACTCGACTTCTGTGAAAACCGATCTGTTCTTTACCTTATGCCCACATAAACAAGCATTCACATGACAAAAAAGTCTTGTCGATATCTGACAAGGTATATTTCAATCCCTTGATTTCTCTGGCTGCACTGAATATAAAGCAGTAGACAGCTGTTTTCTTGGAAGATGATGATACACTTGATACTGACTCTGGCTGTGAGCTTTTAGAGGAATCAAATGTTAACCTTTCCTGTATTGGTTCAGTCACAAATAACGTTAGGTCCCAGTGGTTCAAATGAACTAAATCTTTTCAGCTTGAAACTGAAAATAAACACAAATGACACGTCTTGCTAGTTTTTCAGGGCTCTGAGACAGAAAATGCCAACTTTTCCTCAGGATGAAGAGCTCTTTTGCCAGGAAAACTTGCTTTTAGATGTGGGCTGGAGACTCTTCTCGTCATGATCTAGAATATTCATTTGAAAGTGAACCTTCCACAAATACTAGTGACAAATACTACAAATGCTAGTGGTCCTGAAAAGCAAGCTTTTTATTTACAAGATATACTGAATTTTTGCCTAGGAATGTAAAAGAGGATTCCCCTCAGTGATAAAATAAATTACTATTATAAAGCACTATGAAACGGCTTCATATGGTCATTTTCAAAACAATGAAAGGATATGAAATGACATTTTTGTCTAATGTCACTGATACCAATAACCGCCTAACAGCTCTATAGAGCTATAGTGAAACTGATGTTGGTGATGTTACGTCTTAAGTGAATGTGTGTAGCAGCTACATCATATAACGCAGGCATCATTGAGACATCAGTGAAGCAATGCTGATTTTGGCGTCAGCTGCCAGCCCGTAGGTGATGAATGAACCAACAAAATGTCGCCCTCCATAACAGGAAATGGAAGTTTGTCCAATGTAATCATATCCATTATTTTCACAGATATGATAAAATAGCTCTGGGGCTGCTAAATTTCAATCTTGACTGAAGACTACATATGGCAATATCAACCAACACAGTCACATTGGACCAAAAACTAATATATTAAACAATATATTGTGCATCTCTACATGTCATGAATGGCGCACTCTTCAGCTCCACAGCTGTAACACACACTCGCTTCACCTCAGCCATAAAGGTGACGGTTATCCGAAGCTGAGCTCCTCACCTGCGGTCAGGCAGTATGGGGACCCTCCAGCCCTTGATGTAGCTTAGCCTGCTGTCCGAGAGCTCAAGCTGAAGGGGCAGCTTGGGCACCCACACCGTCAGCTCCAGGGGGGCGCTCAGGTGCTCGTAGCTGAATACCACTCTGGCATTCATTGACCCCCGCGTCTCCTTCCCATTGACGAATACATAGTCACAATTCATGGAGACCTGAAAGGGGAGGGTATACAGCGGTTACTCTGCTTGACGGTCCTGTGGAGAACAGAACAGAACAAAAGAGACTAGTGATACTTCATTGATCCCCATAAGGAAAGTCTCTTTTCACCTACCCCATCATGCTCTCCACAAGACATACAGACACCTATGCAGGTGAGAGCAAGCTTGGGGGGGGGGGGGGGTCACAGTGCAGGGACAGCCAGCTCGCAGCACCTTGGCAGCTGGGATTTATGGGCCTTCCTCAAGGGCCCAAGGGCAAAACTCAATTAACCAGCCCCGCACTACCAAAACTGAATTGTGAATGATTTACTGAAAGTTTTTTATTATGTCATCTGTTTTCCTCTAATATCACAGTCCTGTGTATTACATCCTAAAACTCCTAAATTTAACAAATACAGCATAGAATATCAGCAAAGTTAAACTGTTATAAAAAGTGATGTGGAACTTATAACCAAGCTATCTTCTTTATGTTGGTCATAGCATAAAAAATGGGTTTATCTGCATGTGTGTATACAAGTTTTCTGTTTTCTGTTTTTAAAAAAACATTTCAAAGTTCTTTCTGGCTAAACATATATGGTACACAACACTAGGTGAATGGTTTGTGTTTTGATAAGCTAAAATTAATACTTAAATATGCAATGCAGAGAACAAAATGAGAATACGGCATGCTTAACAGCAAATTAGACTAGTTGGCAGTTTGAGACAAACAAGGTGATACATCTGATGTTCTAGTCCTTATGTTCAAATATTGTACAATAAAGTATTTGGAAGCCAAAGCAATCTAGACCAAAATTCATTCTGAGACTGGTAGCTAAAATTTTTATGAATATTATCAGCAATGTTTTGTTGTGCTATAGCTGTCAGAATCTGGACGCCTAATTCAGCTCAGAAACAAAAATATTTTTTTCACCTCACCAACCAGGCAATTTCCCTCAAATAGCCAGCTCCGTAATGGCCAATGATTTACGGTAATAGATAGGCCAGTTTGCTTGGGATACTATTGATGATTTATCCCAAGGTCTGAGCTGGCTGACGGAGTAATCAGAGAAGCTAATCTCCTGCAAATGGAGGTTTGCCTAAGCGCAATTCCCCACGCTGGCTATTCATCACATTTGTGTAACAAAATACTCCGTCCGCACAGACACTTTGGATACTCGTAAGGCATTGATTGACTGCAACTGCTGTTCTCTTGATATTTTTCAGTTAAATCTAAAAAAAACAAAACTAAATAAAATAAAAACATGCACTAATAGGATGCATAAGAGCCTTCATAGGCATTAGGAATTTTTTTATTAAAGCTGTTCCCTTCATTGGATGTCTGGGAAACAACGAAAGCAAAAATTGTTTTGTTAAAATGATTAAAACTGACTTTGGGAAATCTGGACTTGCAAAAAAATATTTGAAAAAGAATAGAAGTGATAAAGCAAAAGGTAATATATGCCTGGGAATAAATGTGCACTTCATCTTTGCATTTCACTAATACATGCCTTCTGATACATATTACTTGTGTATTTTTTACTTTCTCTCCTATAAGATGCCTTGCATAGCATGGGAAGGTAAATTTGACTTGCATAAAGGTTGATTTAAGTAAGGATTTGTGTGATGCATTATTTACATCTATGGAGAACTGCCTGAACAGTGTTTAAATTACGATTATTGATCACGGGGAAATTCTGGGGCATATAGCAATAAGATAATAGCGAACACATAAACATGCATATAATGCCAAACAGAGAAGGTTCAAAGGCAAAATATTGCAAACAATCAAAAAATGTAAATGTCAGGGTTAATGTTGTCTAACATCTCTGTCTGTGGCACTGGTGAATTGGTAAAAAATTCTTGTTTTTAAATATCTACAACCATTTGTCTAGTCAGGGAAATGTACAAAAAACATTTTCATACCTGAATGTGTTTACAGGTTTTAAACAGCTTCTACTTAATGTTCATGATAATATTTAGGCATCATTTACATAAAAAAATATGCTTGTTCTTTAACAGATACTCAGAGTGAGGATAATCACATCAGCAAAAAGAAGGGAAAAATATATTTTGATATAATAAGTACTATTTATCCACAAATTCAGACCCTGAAAGGTAACCTTTAAAATTTATAATGTTTTAGTTTGTATATACAGCATGGATGCATAATAATCCCAGTTATATTCCATTCAGAATGCACTGTCTGAAACTTTTTCATCACAACAAAAGCTTTTTCTCCACTCAAAGAGAAGCCAGCATCATACCATTATGTACATTTCATTAAGGCTTGGGATGTTTTGAATGTGTGCTTATCCTTGTAACATGACAAAGGACAAGCATGACATGAAAAGACTGGAGGAGAACACAGGCATTGAATGTACTCTGGTCTCTGCCCATGGTCCTCGGAAGCACTGGGTGACGAACACAGCCTTGTGGAAAACTTCAGGAGCACTTTTGAGAAACAGAGTCTCACAACAACAGACTTCATGAGGTCCTAGACACCGAGTGAAAATAACCACTTGGTTTTGTTCCTAAGTGTAAGATTTAGAACAAGTTACAATTAACCCATTTTAAAGAACTTTTCTACATTGAGCTTCTTTATGAGTGAGTAGTATCTTAAAAGAGTTCAATGGGAAAAAGATTAAGAATGTTGATAGTTTGAACTTCCACAAAATTTCATATTTCTGTCTTATAGTGTTAGCGTAATTAAGAGGTTACTAGCTAAAGATTGGCTTTATTTAAAAAAAATCTAATGTAGGAATATCAACTCACCTAAAGGATTATTAGGAACACCATACTAATATGGTGTTTGACCCCCTTTCGCCTTCAGAACTGCCTTCATTATACTTGGTATTGATTCAACAAGGTGCTAAAAGCATTCTTTAGAAATGTTGGCCCATATTGATAGGATAGCATCTTGCAGTTGATGGGATGCACATCCAGGGCACAAAGCTCCCGTTCCACCACATCCCAAAGATGCTCTATTGGGTTTAGATCTGGTAACTGTGGGGGCATTTTAATACAGTGAACTCATTGTCATGTTAAAGAAACCAATTTGAAATGATTCGAGCTTTATGACATGATGCATTATCCTGCTGGAAGTAGCCATCAGAGGATGGGTACATGGTGGTCATAAAGGTTTGGACATGGTCAGAAACAATGCTCAGGTATCCCATGGCATTTAAACGATTCCCAATTGGCACTAAGGGGCCTAAAGTGTGCCAAGAAAACATCCCCCACACCATTACACCACCACGACCTGCCTGCACAGTGGTAACAAGGCATGATGGATCCATGTTCTCATTCTGTTTACGCCAAATTCTGACAGAAATCGAGACTCATCAGACCAGGCAACATTTTTCCAGTCTTCAACTGTCCAATTTTGTTGAGCTCATGCTAATTTTAGCATCTTTTTCCTTTTTTCAGTAGAGATGAGTGGTACCCAGTGGGGTCTTCTGCTGTTGTAGGCCATCCGCCTCAAGGTAAAGCCTGTTGTGGCTTCACAAATGCTTTGCTGCATACCTCGGTTGTAACGAGTGGTTATTTCAGTCAAAGTTGCTCTTCTATCAGCTTGTATCAGTCGGCCCATTATCCTCTGACCTCTAGCATCAACAAGGCATTTTTGCCCACAGGACTGCCACATACTGGATGTTTTTCCCTTTTCACATCATTCTTTGTAAACCCTAGAAATGGTTGTGCATGAAAATCCCAGCAACTGAACAGATTGTGAAATACTCAGACCGGCCCGTCTGGCACCAACAGCCATGCCACGCTCATAAACGCTTAAATCATCTTTCTTTCCCATTCTGAAATTCAGTTTGGAGTTCAGGAGATTTTCTTGACCAGGACAACACCCCTAAATGCATTGAAGCAACTGTCATGTGATTGGTTGATTAGATAATTGCATTAGTGAAAAATTGAACAGGTGTTCCTAATAATCCTTTAGGTAAGTGTAGAATTTTATGTTTGATATCAAACTTAGCAACATATTTTACATCTGAAACCTATTACTAGCATGGGATGCTATTAAATATATATTGCAAACCAAAATATACCAGTGCCAAAAACACCATGCAGCTCCAGATTCCTTGTGTGAATACGTGCGCATTGCCATCCTTGAGGGCTCACTAAGACAAAGTGTGAGAGTATGGAGGCCGCAGTCACTGAGAACCAACTGTACTGGCTTGGGCATGTTATTATGGTGCCTGATGAGTGCCTGCAAACGCAAGTGCTATATGAGCAACTCCATCTGGGCCTAGGATCCACAGGGGGACAGGAAAAGCAGTATAAAGACTGGCTAAAGACGTCGCTAAGACAATGTTAAATTGGCTGTTCTCAATTGGAAGTGGTTACCGTTGATAATTATACTTGGCAGCAGTTCTGTCATGCAGGTACAGAGCAGCTGGAATCAGACAGGAACAAGATGCCTGCCACCACTAATCCAAAATATACCTCTTCAGAATGCAATAAAATTTGCCGTTTAAGGATTGGACTCTACAGCCATCAATAAGGAAAAACGTCATCATCGGATATGATGGACTATCGCAAGCATCCTCAACAGCATTTAATTGACCTGTCAGGTCTTATGTACATCAAAGGATCACCTTGTAGTAAATTCTGATGGTCAATAGCAGAGGTTGAAATTTCAGGTACAGAAAGTAAAAATCTAGACCAAAATTTAGTTTCAGCCAAGCTGTTGAGTATAAAGTCAGAGAATCAGTACTGAACTGGTTAGCTGAAATAAAATCTGGGTCTGGATTTTTACTTTCTATTCTGGAAATTCCTACCTTGGCTCAACAGCTAACAGAAAATATTCTCAGTTCCCATTGCAGAGGCTGGCAATAATCATAAAATGCACCATTTACGAAATAAAGACCAATTCATACTTTAACACAGATTTGCAGGTAAAATGCCATCCATTAAAAACAAGAGAACCCTTGATCTTAGTGCCTGCTTTTAGGCATTTCATAGATATTTCCATTGGCAATATGAAGTGCATTTCTTCCTGCCAGTGGTTCCACAAATCAATGATAGAAAACATAATTCACCACAACAGTACAAACTGCTCTCTATCTCAGTGTCACATGGATAATTAATCTCTACTTTTTCATTATCAGGCAAGAAAATTCAACAAATAAAGCACGAGTTTCATTATTATTAATATTATTTGTATATTAAATTAGTTTTGAGAATGAAACAAGTATTGGATTTCACAAAGTCTGCTCCCTCAGTTTTTATAATGACAATTTGCCTATACCGAATGTTATGAAGAGTGATCAGATGAATTGCAGTTAAGTTCCTCTTTGCCATGAAACTGAACTTAATCCCAAAAAACCCAGTTCCACTGCATTGCAGCCCTGCCACACAAGGACTTGCTGACATAATTTCAGTGATTCTCTTGTTAACACAGGTGAGAGTATTGATGAAGACAAGACTGGAGATCATACAGTCATGCTGATTGAGTTACAGTAGCAGACTGGATGCTCTAATAGCAGGGTGGTGCTTGAAATAATTGTTTTTCCTCTGTTAACCATGGTTACCTGCAAGGAAACGCATGCAGTCATCATTGCTTTGCACAAAAAGGGCTTCACAGGCAAGGATACAGCTGCTAGTAAAATTGCACCTAAATCAACCATTTAACGCAAGGGTGGGCAATCTTATCCAGAAAGGGCCACTGTGTGTGTGTGTTTTTGCTGAAACTCCCTCTCTAATTAGATTGCTAATTAGAGGACTGATTGGCTGAAGAGTCCTCACACCTGGGTTTCAACAGCTGACCTAAAGGTTATCCCAAAAACCTGTATACACACTGGCCCTTTATGGATAAGATCGGCCACCCCTGATTTATCAAATCATCAAGAACTTCAAGGAGAAAGGTTCAATTGTAGTGAAGAAGGTCTCAGGATGCCCAAGAAAGTCCAGCAAGTGCCAGGATTGTCTCCTGAAGTTGATTCAGCTGCAGGATCGGGGCACCACCAGTACAGAGCTTTCTTAGTAATGGCATCAGGCAGGTGTGAGTGCATCTGCACACACAGTGAGGTGAAGACTTGGATGATGGAGGATTGCCTGGTATCAAGAAGGGCAGGAAAGAAGCCACTTCTCTCCAAGAAAAACATCAGGGACAGACTGATATTCTGCAAAAGGTACAGGGATTGGACTGCTGAGGACTGGGGTAAAGTCATTTTCTCTGATGAGTCCCCTTTCTGATTGTTTGAGGCATCTGGAAAAAAGATTGTCTCGAGAAGAAAAGGTGATCGCTACCATCAGTCCTGTGTCATGCCAACAGTAAAGCATCCTGAGACCATTCATGTCTGGGGTTGCTTCTTAGCCAAAGGAATGGGCTCACCCACAATTTTGCCTATATCCAGCCAACAGCCAACAGTTTTGTGACGAACAAAGCCTTTTCCAGCATGATAGAGCACTGTCCCATAAGGCAAAAGTGATAACTAAGTGGCTCAGGGAACAAAACATTGACATTTTGGGTCCATGGCCAGGAAACTTCTCCTGACCCCATTGAGAACTTGTGGTCAATACTCAAGAGGCAAGTGGACAAATAAAAACCCACAAACTCTGACAAACTCCAAGCATTGCTTATGCAAGAATGGGCTGCCATCGAGCAGGATTTAGCCCAGAAGATGATTGAAGCAACGCTCATTATAACACAGTAACTAAGTTATTACTATTATATAGTAAATTTCCTGGATCCGTTTATGTTGCATCCATTTCGGCTTCTGCGCATCGAACATCAAACTGCAAATCTGACAAAAAGACCTACAAACACTGAAGCAGCAGCCTTTGCCAAAACCAATACTTGTGTGATTCTCAAAACTTTTGGCCACGATGTATGTCCAATAAGACAAAAGGATGGATTGCATAGATGCCTTGTTCAATTTTTTTGGGCGATTCTAAAAAAGACTCTATACATTACCTTGACAATATCTTCATTGGCAGACTTGCATTCCACATTTGGTGAGATGTCAGTGACTACTCCACTCATTTCTATGGAAACGACTTTCACTGGGATGGCGACTGTCCGGCCAGTCAGTACTGCAGTGTTGATGATCTCAGTGTCCTGGAAGATTCAAAACAGAGCCGGGATTATCATCATCTATAGATAGCAGGAATCATAAGCTGTTAACATCACATGAACGATAACGCTAAAGTCATTATCCCCACCTTCAATATATATCAAGACGTTGTGAGTCATTGAGGAGAAATGGCACCTACCCCCACACCACACCTCCCCTCCTTCAATGTTCTATGAGCAAAATGTTCCTCAGTACCACACAAGGCAAAAGATCTCATTCCACACCAAAAAGCGGCCAAATTAGCTGCAGCTGTGGACGGTCTCCCTGTTTGAGGGTCATCTGACAGGGAAATTGGACCAACCTAGAGCCACATGCTGGATACTGGGCCGCCAGCTAGGCTTTGAGTTTTCTTTGTATTATTTAATTTTCAAACATAGGAGAAACAACATGAGAATCACTGAGGGGAGCAAGGAAGACAAAAGAAAAACTATATTTCCCAGCTGCCTTTTTGGCTTCCAAACAGCTGCTTTCATTACTGACTGACACTGAAAAAGGCTTTCCACTCCAAGAAAATATACACTGTGTTTACCAAGACTCACAATAAAACATTTCACATGGTCAACAGAAGTCAATCAATCAGTTACCACAAGACAACATTTACATGCAAGAGTTTGTTTAGCACAGTATAGACCAATAATTTCCATCTAATCAAGTTATTTTCAGTGGTTCAAATAACTCCTTTCAGTTATGAGCGACGTCATGCCCACTGCCCACCCAAACAAATCACATTTATTTAAATATGAACTTGTTTTTGTTTCTATTCAGAGATTTCAATATATTATTGTGGAAAAAAAAGCTTTACGTTTGCAGTGATTTGCTGACACTTGACAGACAGGTCTTTCCAAAGACTGCAGCTAAAGTTATTAGAGTCTGAAGATGGGTATTTGTGAACATTTAAAACATTCCCCACTTTTTATAACCTCCTGGAATACAGAAGGAACCTCATTTAGTTTTTGTGTCATGTTGCATGAAATATATCAAAGTGCAACATAAAAGGGTTTGTGAAAATATGGCTTTGATGTTTTCTGGTGGCAAAATTCTGTCAGTCAACTGGAAGGATCCGCTACCTCAGTTTCCGAGCTTCTGCCCGTTGAGATCCTGTGATGTAAAGGGCATTATAAATTAAATGTATTATTATTATTTATTTATTATTTTTTTTTTTTCCTGTCCTGCATTTTCCTGTAAATGTTCCTTTCTTTCATTTCTGGGACATCTCTACTTAAAACCACTGATGAATCCCCTTTCCGATTGTTAAAAACTGATGAGCAACATTCGGACACTTCATAAATGATTATAACAAAATAATTACAGAACTATTGTGAGCAAAACAGACATACAAAGTCATACACTGATTCTACAAACTTCAAACAACCATGGAAAAAGAGATTTAGTGCCCTTTGAATGAGATCTGCAGCACTGTTTTAGTTCTAAGCATCCCCAATCAATTTCAATCTCCGAATACTGTAATTTGATTAGTATACTTGACTTTTGGAGTTGCTGCCATTACACATGAGAGGGAACGAGCTTTGACTGCACTCCACAACCAATCTATTCCTACAGTGAAGGACCAATCGTTTTGTCATTTAGCTGCCTAGATAGCATGTATCAAAGCAAAGTCATGAAAACCCCAGTGACCCAGATGAAGAGTCGCTGAGCATTTTTACTGGTATGGCCAATATATCGGACAAGTTAAACTTACTAATATTAGCCTTAGCAGACCGAAGGCTGAACATTATTCTCATGGCTGTTATATTTTTTTTTTGACATATGTATAACATTAGCACAGGCAGCTCTTGACTTATGTAAAACTCACTGACAAACAGAATCGCAAAAAAGGTGACATATGCCTGTAAGCACATGTACACTTTCTCTCTTCATGTAGTTAATATGTATTCGTTAATATGTATTTTTGGTTCATGTGTTTTTGCTATAAGGTGCATTGAATGGCATGGTAAGGCAAATCTGACTTGCATGAAATCTGAATTGTTGATTAGTTGGTTTATAATATGGAGGAACAGACAAACAGCAAAAGCAAAATCTCACAAGCCCCTGGGCCCCCAAGCCTAAGATCGGACCGACTAAGTAACCGCATCATCATGATAGCAGCTATCTCCCCCCCGCCAGACAGCAGCGCCCTGACGGGCCCCCTCTTAAGTGACATTATCGGGGACGCTGTCCTGTCAGGCGTGGGATGCTCCACACTATGAAACTTTAGCGCGGCTGTAATGTTTTATTTATTAACTGTTAGCGCTTGAGGGGGCAGCGGCGCCAGCATCCTCCTGAGGCGGCTGCTCATTAATAAGCTGTCTTGGAGAAAACTACTGGTCCGAGGTGCTAATTGTGCCCTGACGGTGGCTGCCAGGGGACCTGGCCAGGCCTGACAGACACGAGCGAAGGCGTGGACCGATTCAGCTCTGCCCCACTCCCCCCACACAAGTGGCTCCATACTGCAAATCCTCCAATAAGATGCAGCGGTCCGGTCACGGCTGTCGGATCTGCTTACCGGTGGGTTTCGGACTCCGGGATTCCTATTGCGCCGTCGCCCACAAGGCAAAGGCAAAGGCAAAAGCATGTCCTGCATGGCGTTTAAGGTTGCCTTTGTTCTTCTTCACATAAATAGCATCCTGTGCTCTTTGCTCACATTTCATGACATTTTGAGCCTATGAAATTCTAACAAGGTGCTCATGTAAATTAACTACGATCACAAGGGACGCGTTTCATGTTTGGCTTGCTATTACTGCTATCTCTTTATTAAATTTTCAATATGTCACAAGAGCTCTGGGTAAATATCTTCTCTTTCCCGCAGTACTTATGTTTTGTGGGAACTTTTGTGGCTCCTCTGGGGAAAGCTCCTGTATTGCCTTCAACGCGGAGTTCAAAGATTCATTGCGCTTCCTAAAAAGCACGTTTGGTGTCTGTTCTTGCAAGTTTACCCTCAGTCAGCCTGGCTTCATCCCACACGGCCTTGAAATGTACCACCAAATGTCATGAATACCAAGTTCCTGGGGCCTCCCTGCCCTTAATAGAGTGCCTTACCTGGATGGCTGCGTACTGAACCATGCCATTTTCTACTGGAAGGGCCTCATTTGCACACACAGCTGGGCATTGGTGTAACTTCCATAAGGCCGCCTGAATGTTAAAGACCTGTTCTGAAATCCTCTTCTCTGTATTTCTGATAGGTGTTTTTTTTTTTTTTTTAAATAATAAAAAAATCCCTATCCTGTTACATGGGTGCAGGTGAATTAAAGAGAGTCAGTTTTTATGGGTATTGCACACATGCACCATGAACTGAGGAGGCAGGCTCTCCTACTGCTAGGATCATCATGTATTAAAAGAAAGCAGAACATAATAAAGAGCATAACAACCAAAAAAAAAGAACACTGAAGAACCTTTAAGCACCTACCATAGAGAGGGGGACAATGGCCTGAATGTCCTTTTGGACTACAGTCAGTTCCGTCACCACCTTGTCTGAGTCTGGGGGTGGGTTCTGACCACGGTAGTCAACATTCCAGTTAATTCGACGGGTCACCGACTGGCTGGTGAAGTTTTCCATCTCGAAGTCCAGCTGCATGATCTCAATAGCAGAGGTGACATCACTGGAAAGGGAGAAAAGTTATTACTAGTTTTAAGTATTTTCATATAATTTAAATCCGCACCCCAGTGTGAGTAAAGAGTCTTAAACATCTCCATGAAATCTGAGCCTAAGAGAATGTGGTTTTATGACCTGTTTCCCATTAAATTTTTTAAACCATTAGCCAGCAGCAAGGCTCCTTTTTCTGTATGCAGAAAATATCCCCTATTCAGTTACATAGCAGCTCTTAAGCAGTTCAACCCTAAAGACTGTTTTAATTACTATGTCCATTAGAGATGGCACTGATCCGGTACCCACTATTGGCATCGAGCCGATACCGGCAAAAATGTTGGTTGTTGGGGGGTGGGGGAGTGAGGAACCGATTCAATTTTCCACAAGACACAGATGTTATTGGTTTTCGTGTATACAAAATAAATGTCAACACAATACGAAAACTATGATCAAGTGATTAAGTGTGAAAATGCAAATTTTAGCATCTTCCTAGCATTGTCCCCATTCGTTTCTTCATTTGTTCAGTTGGTTGGGTCCGTCCATAGCCCAGAAAGATCTTTCTGATTGAGAAGGACATGCAAGTGAGCTAGAAACGGACGGCGCTGAAATAGATTTCCGTACACAAAATAATCAAGAGCGACTGCTGCCACCAGCTCCTCCTTAAGATGACCTTGCAAGCAAAGCCATCCAATGTGCAGGAATGTTTATTGTACGGAAAACAGTAAAATGAACAAACATCACACAGCAGACGAAGGAAAGTCTAGGTGAGAAAGGGCTCAAAATCCAAAAGGGTTTATAATTAGTATTCAGGACATGCAACACGAGAAGGAAATCAGAGTGGAAATTATGGATCCTCATTAAAATAAATGGGAAAAGAAGCTTCCATTTCGGATAAACCCGTCAGCACAAGGAAGGAACTAGTTTTATTTAAACAACAAAATAATCGAATTGGGTCATAAATGATATGGAAATCACTTCTGTTTCATGGTTTTTCAGTAACTATTTATACATGGAGTTCTAGAACATTCATCAGATGCAGCCTTTATAAGCAATAATTGCAACCACAAGCCTCCATATGGACGAAGGACCGTTGGTCGGGCAGAATGACATCTTTAACATGCTTGTAAACATTAATACACATTAGTGCATAGCTTATGCGGGTTTTATGAATGAATGTGGGCCTGTGTTCCAGTTCCCTGTACACCACAGCCAAGAAAGTATCATTTTAGATACAGGAAAACATTTTTATTTATATATATTATTTATCCATATTATTTATGAAAAAACACTGGGGGTAGTGATTGTCTCGCTGATAAAGGTTGAGCCATTTACTTGATTGGCTGTCATTTCACATCAGAGATACTGAAGCTGCTCTGCAATATGGTTCCACCATTATGTGAATTATGAAAAGACACTCTGTGCATGAAGATGCTATAATTATGGACTCCCACAGAAATCATTCAAAACTGACCGGCCACCAGTATACGCACATATATACAAACAACACATTTATCTCAATCAAAATGAACAACAGCAGAATTCCAAGCAGTAGTTGCTCCTGCTTGACTGCATGTGAAACAGTCATGTGTCAGCTCAGTTTATGTAAGAAGTTCTGATGCCCTTGACAGTAATGAAATCAACCGACCAATATCCTACATCGGGAAAGAGCTCAAACTTTTATTTTGGATGTAAATATTATAACTAGAATGTTAATTTTTATTTTACGGGCATTTTCACCTGTCCTCCAAATTAAACTGCCACGATTTTAGTATTCTTTAAATTAATTGGTATAATATATCACATAAATACATTTTCATTGCACCGTCATTATACATCTCGACCACAGTGCATTTCATAGATTGGACGGGTACGTGTGTTATATCGCCATATGACCAAAATGAGAGCTGTATAATTTTCAAATGTGACCTTACAAAGAATTCACATTAAATGTTACTGCAATTTGTGTAGTAAAGTAGAAATGACTTCCCGTTCAGGGCATTTTGCTCACTTTTTACTGCTAAAGGTAAAGTCAGAAAAGTAGACTCATTAATATTTAGAGAAACATACTTGACTAACATTACATAGAGACCTCAAAAAACTGCTAAATAAGAACAACAGAGCTAAGAGAGTTCACAGCCACTGGCAAGTGATTATGGTTAGTGAGTTTACATGTGCATCCTGTGTAAATCTTTGTGTCATCAACACCTGTTAACTTACTGCAAACATTTCAGTCCCATGACATTTTATTCTGGATGTATTCATGTAAATATGCAAAATGAGAGACATGCTATTCAGCAAAGGTGCCACAGCTGAAGATGTTGATGTTTTATTCAGTTAATGCTACTGTCTGTTTTTCAGCTTCTATATAAGGTCTTACAATCAGGGTAAACAGTCGGGTGGAATCAGTGCTGTTTGCAGAGAGATGAGGAAAAAGGTTATGGTGGGAAATTTGATTGCATTTCTGCTTCTTATTAACATGCAGAATACCTGATGGACTCCCCAACCTAGAGAAACCAGGGGCCAAATCAGGGGCACAGGACAGGTTTTCGAAGTGAGGGGGACAAAACTATGTTGTCTGGTAGGGAACTGTTAATCACCCAGAAATGCCCTATTAGACAATAGCATAAACAACAGATTTTTCTACAGTTTGTTAAACGTTTATATTTACTGAGCCACGGGATACTGGATAATGCTATATACTATGTGATGACACGTTCATAGATTTATAGCTTTATTCTAACAGATTTAATTTAACATTTAGGTCAAACTTGGATAAAGTTGTTTTCTTTGTTGCAGTAGCAAAGTAAGGTTGCCATCTTTGGTCAGCTGGGTGTAGATATTTTCAATCCGAGACAAGATTGCACACTCATGCACAAACATTTACATGTATGTAAGAGTTTTATTAATTTGTAAATAGTTTCTAGAGCTTGTAAGCTACACCAATGGTTTTGATGTAGCAAATTTTATACTTGTAATGGAATATATAGATTTTCTGTAAGATTTCTTGAGTGAATGTGAGGAGTCTGGAAGCGTGAGTGTCACGTCAGATGGGTGGGAGCTGGCAACTCTAAATTAGGGCAAACATAGGCTTGGTATAGATTACGCCTATGCAGAATTTATGCCTACTTACATTGCTCACTATTTGAAAAACCAGAGCCACAGATTTTTGTTTTTTCCAGGTTGCTTTTTTTTCTGTATTCCCCTACTCCGCCTGGGGGGTGCTGCCTGGAGACCCCAATCTATCAAGATGTCCAGCACACCCTGCAACATGTAACGTCGCCTCTACCGTAGACGTCTGTGCATCCAGCTTGTTGTTCTCTTGCCTTCTGGCTGCCTGGTGATTGGAGGGAGCGTCGGCACCAGCTTGTCATCTGCCCCCTGCACCCCATTTGTGTCTCAAATTTTATTATATTTGACTCTCCCTGCCGGACCCTGGAGGATGGGCTCCCCCTTTGAGTCTGGTCCCTCCCAAGGTTTCTTCTTCTAGGGAGTTTTTCCTTGCCACTATCCTCTATGGCTTACTCACTGGGGGCTTTGGGTGGGGATGCTGTAAAGTGTGATGTAATGTGATAATGCGCTATACAAAAATAAATTTGTTGTTGTTGTTGTATTGTATACCGCTTTGGTCTGTGTGACCAAAACTGCATCTGGCGCAATTTAAGGCAGTTTAGTCCTTGACTTGTCCAGGACCCAAAACCCGCAACAACAGAATGCAAACAGAATGCACGAAGACACAAATGTGGCAAGTAGATGTTTTTGAATAAAACGTTTTAGAAAGTGACATCAATCCTTCATGAAATTGGTAGGTCATGGTTGAAGTGAAAAATTCACTTCATGTGTAGGTCAATAGGAATGTCCACATCTATCTACAAATGAGATAAAGGGAGACAGTGGGAACGCATGTGTGCAAGCAGCTGCTGGGACGAGTTTGTGATGGTTGATACAGCTTTATGAGTTCACCCAACTCAGTACCCAACCCTGTTTAGGGATGCTACATATACAATAAGGGTGTATATGGTGTAAATGGCCCCTCAATAATGGTGAAGGGTGGATTAGGGTCCCTATATAACTGGGGGGACACGCGACACCCCCCCCCCCACCATCTGTGCCCCTGGGCTAAATATTCATTTTTAGTTTTATGACAAATGCCGCTTTTTCATGGAGGATGCCATCCTATCATCAGGATTTCAGTGTGATCTCCATGAAGATGTGCAGCAGAGAGGGTGCCGAACACCGCGCCTGCAGACAGCCCTAAAGCGCTGCACATTACCCGAGTTGCACATCCTTGTTGCGGCTGACGTCCACTGTTCCCGTGGAGTGCTTGGCACCGGACTGCACCTCACACTTCACCGTCCACTGGGGGCTTTGGGATCTCGTAGTGATGAGATTGACCCCTTTCTTGGCTTTCACCCTAGGGGGGGTAAAGGAAAGATACACACATTAGGGGGTGTAGCAATTCTTTAAATCCAGGATTTGGTACAGACCTTGGTTTTATTATCTTTTTTTTTTTTTTTGGGGGGGGGGGGGGGGGGGGTGAAAAAAAAAAAAAAGGGGGAAAAATTTAGGGCTTGCTAAACCATGAAACCTTGGTGTCACAAGTATAGAAAAGGGGTAAAAAGTTGA
>JAABNY020000108.1:31043922-31056942 GCA_015164015.2 Brevimyrus niger | reverse complement strand
TGCACCAGAACAGCTGCCCGTCTGGGCCGGGTCGTCTTGTGTGCTTTGCGTTTGGTGGTGGGTTTTTTGTTGTTTGTCTGTTTTGTTGTTTGTGGGGGGGGGGGGGGGCGTGAATATAAAAAAAATGGGGGAAAATTTCAGGGCTGCATTAACCACTAACACTTTGGTACACGATATAGAACATTAGGGAACACGTTGAAAATTAACATAAAATTACATTAAAAAATGAAATACTACACTCCACTGGATAACAAAACGTTCACACAACGCTGACTGAATGTGCCTGGGGAATCTTGGGGAATCTGCAGTCACAGGGTTGTTATCCATCTTGAGCCAATGAAACTAACACAGCTTTTACTGCAGGCATGATCGCTCTATCACGATTGGACCAGAATAATCACATAACACATGGATTTGGTAATAAAATAGGCGTAACAAGAAGTACAAAATATATAGTTTGGCCAAATATTAAACAGAATAGTGCGACAGTAAGTTGAGATTGGTGGGGGTGGATATCGCAGTTCCGTCTTCCAGAGAGAATGTTTGTATTGTGGTTTTAAGCTTAGTTTCTGAACTTTTACACCACTAATAAACATAATAAGTTGAGCATCAACTCTCAACAAATGTAATTAATCTGTTTCAGGAATCTTTATTTAGGTCAATGTTCCCTTCTCATATCATTTAGGGCACATTATAAGCCAAAAATAGGTACTAAATACGTCACAAGAAAAAAAAAAAATCAAATTTACTTACAGAGCCAATGTCTTTTTGCATCAGCTCTTCAATAAACTCTATGCATCTCACACAATTTTTGCATATATCCAGTCTTATTGGCCAGTCTTACGCAAGTCCAGAGCTGCCTGTACATAATAAGTACGGCTCTTCATTTACATATTACCTTTAAATTATAGAACACTCACTGTCATAGTTATATATTGCGTAAGGTCATTTTCTGTGTCCATGTAGAGTTCAACCACACAGCAAATGAGCTATTTCACACTATTTCACATCCTTTAATTATTTATGCCCTGGAAACACTGGAGATACACAAAGTGGTCCTAGCACAAAAGATATAGTCCACTAATTGTGATTCATTTTTCTCCACACATTGTGGGGGTATTTCCCCAGTGTGCACCAGTCTGTACCACCTCCACAAAGCTGATTAATAACACATCTTGGTTATACGGAGTAAAGTTTTTATTCATTCTCTTTTTTTTTAACCTTACCATGTACCACTATTTATTCATATCCTGAAATAACAGACATGTTCGCCCAAGAATGCATGTTTCCCAATATGAAGGATAAGCTGCATTACATTACGTTTAACCACTTGACCCAATTTCCTATTCATAGATAAGCGTGCACTGCAGCACCATTCCAGTGCATTCCGTGGGATCAAATTGCTTCAAGTATCCTTTAGAAAATGTGTAAATTGCATTAGTTACCTTAGGCTAACATTCTTTGCCCTCAGATCACTAAGTTAGCGAAAACATTAATCCTTGTCCTCTTCCAACACCGGACGTGTTTGGTTGCTTCTGTCAGCGAATGAATATGACATAAAAATTTCCTTGCATCCACAAACCAGGACAAAGAAGTGTTTTAAACAGGCCAGAGAAGAAATTGCACCTACTACTGGACATTTTATTTTTTATCATACTACATTGTCAAACGTAGAACCACCGCCCCCCCAGGACACAAAGAACACAATGTGAGGTCCGCAGCACTAGACTATCTAGTGTACATCTAGCTTAAAAAATACTGCTGTTATTGCTACCATTAGTCATGAAAATGCTCACAGAGTTGATCACATTTGCAATGATCCTTCATTGCCAAAACTCTGAAAACCCTTCAAAAAGCTTTGAACTGCTGCTCCTATAGCACTTACCTGATAAAACCGCGACTCCTCTTTGAAGTCTGAGCCACGGCAAACAGAAAGGCCCAGCGAAGTGAACGCCAGTTATGCACTTTGATATCAAGGACATCGTCAACAGGTTATGAGCCACTTCCCGCTTGGACATTAAAAAGGGTGCGACTTACAATATATCTCCGTAACTGGCATCTTCCTAAAGAGAGAAGATGCATTGCTAGTTTGGGCCCTTAGATGACAGTGATCGGTCAGAAAACAGTGCAGTGAGCTTTAGATAGGGGTCCTGCCAAACAGGCAGCTTATATCTGTAAGCTTCGGCATGTTCCAAGAATCTGAGAAGGAGCATCCTTAGCAGATAATGACCTCAATTGAAGGAGACAGGTTGTTGTTATGATTTACATTTAGTCACTTCACATAACTGACACTTTTATCTAAAGCCAAGCAGCTTACAGTTTTCACACATTTAAACAGATGCATACTGTATATTTGTTCAAGAAATTCAGCTGAAGAAATTCCTGGCCAGTTTTGCTGCAAATCCAAGAGTATCTGAATCACATCAGGGATTTTCAACCTTTCTTAATCCAAATCAAATTAAAATAATCTCCAAACACTATTGTGTGAACATAAATAGCTAGGAACTAAGGACCGGGGGTGGGTGCGTTTAGTCAATGTCATTACTTGGTCAAACCTTTAGAGAGTGAAAGAATAAAAGGTTCCTCTGTGCTAGACAAATCCATCCTCGGGATGTGCGAGGAAAGCATTTCTGCTCAGAACTCTGAAAGGTGTAAGAACCTCACATGTCTTTGAAGGCTTTGAAGGTTCTCAGAGACAAGCTGGCATTGTCTATCCTGCACTAAATGCGTCTGACTTTATATTGGAATTAAGTTTGCAGAAAGATATTTTTAAAGAAGTATTAAACTGAGACAGACTTATCTGAAAGAAGGTACAAATGACAGACAATAATAATAATGATAATAATAATAATACATGGTCTAATATCTAAGCTGCTTTTTCAGCAAAGCATTGTATTTAGACCAGGCTGAATGGCTGTCTGTAATGCATTTTTCTTTCAAATTTTGATACATGTGAAAATGATCCACAGAGAATAACACAGAAGAGTATGAAACGTGAAACTGAGATCATTAATAACGAAATCTCAAAAGCACTAGGTAACAACATCTTTTAAAATTCTCAGCTTTCCAAATGGACCTTTCATCATAAAACATGACATTATTAATGATATTAAAAGACCAAATAGAATGATGTAATCCCGTTGAGGGACTTGTTACTGTAACGTATCACATTCAGGATGTGCCAGGGATGTGTGTTGTCCTCAGGTAGACTGTAAGAGCTGGGGGGACTTGTCATGCTCGTATTGGGTGTGGGGGAGGTGCTGTGGTGTGGAGAGCTACTTCAAACACAGGGTCAAATTACACTTGGCCACGCCACAGCGATTTAAGATGGAACATCACCGTTGAGGGAAATAAACTATGTTGAAAAAGTACAGTCATTATTCCGACACTAGCAAACCTAAAAGTATAAAAGCAGGCTGAAAAAAGGTAAGAAAGTAGAAATGAAAATGCCAGCACCTGTCTCAGGGGGATTGGCTGCAGTCCCTATCAAATGCCTAAATTCTTCCTGAAATGCTTTTTACACTTGTCTGGAGATGAGATCCGCATTAGCTGTACTACAGGGGCACTTCACAATGACTGTCCTGCAGATCGTGAGTGTGGGCCTGTGCATACTGGCTTTTATTTACCATCACTTATTCAGCAGACACTTTTGTCCAAGGTGAGGTACAAGCAAGGCAGATAGTACATTACAGTTTATATCTACATTTTATTTATTTAGAAAACACTTTAATGTGAAGCAATCTTTTTTAGGAAGGAGGGACAGTCCCTGGAGCAATTGGGTATTAAGGGCCTTACTCAGAGGCCCAATGGTGGCAATGGTGCCGACCCTGGGATTTGAACTGGCGACCTTCCAGTATCAGGTACAGCATCGTATCCCACACAGAGCCCCCAAGCACATTACAAGCGTACACATATGTCTTTGGAAGCGGCACACGCCTGTAGGGTTCCAATCAGGTCAGGGCCCCATCTCTGCATGTCAGCACCAGTCCCTCTGGCGTGTGCTGACTCTCCGTAAGGACAGAGTAAGCTGATCTATCAGGGACAAAACACGGACATCTCTGTCACAGACTAGCGTCATGCACTGGGCATGCACTCTCATATATCGTGGGCTTTAGGGCAGAAGCCTGACCTAAATTGGATGAGCAGTTTTTAAAAATAGATGGACACAAAGCATATGCATTATTTAAAGCACTTTTCATGTCGTATAATCAGTCATTAAGCAGTTACTGGGAGAGACTGAAACGTGATCATGCATGTCTGATTGACCTCACGAAGCAATTAAGCATTTTAAACAGCACTGAAGGCACAGCCCTCTATAATCCATCAGTCAAACCTTACAATTAATTCAGCAAACACTTTCATATTCCGAGTATCAGCACTAAAGCCAAAAGACTTCACCTTAAAGCTAAACGCATCAAAGTCAACCTTACTGTCGCTGTGCAGATGCAGAACAAAATGAGGTAGCAGGCTCTCATAGTGCAAGCATCAAACTGTGAACCACCCAATCTCACTGAGATTGCACAGGTGGTGAACCAGCCGGGGGTAAGGAAAGGCTGCAGGGATCTATGGTATCCGGTGTGAACTTCTCCAGGCTGGTGGTAAGGCTGTCCTTCTGGCATTGCAGACAATCTTTGCTTCCATTTGGGAGATGGGTGTCTTTTCAGCTGACTGGAAAATGGGTCTTGTTATCCCTTGTTATCTGCAAAGGGAAGAGTGATCGCCGGGATTGCGGCAACTACAGGGGGATAACACTGCTCTCAGTGCCGTGTAAGGTCCTTGCTAAGGTCATCCTCAACAGGATCTGTGATAACTTGCCCACCCACCAGTGACCGGAGCAGTCTGGCTTTACGCTTAAGAAGTCTACCATCACCCGCATCCTTGGCAGTAAGGGTTCTCATTGAGTGCAAATGCGTATATTGGCAGAGCCTTTGTCGATTTTCATAAAGCGTTTGACTCAGTTGATCGAGCTGCCCTGTGAGACATCCTGACACTTCGTGGGATCCTCCTGAAGTTGCTAGACGTCATGGATGGCCTGTACACTGCTACTGTGAGTGCTGTGCAGAGCACAGGCGAACCTCTGTGTTTTTCCCAGTTGATTCTGGGGTTGGTCAAGGGTGTGTTCTCGCTCCTACTTTGTTCAATGCTTGCATGGACTGTTGGGTAGGGTTGTGGGGTCTAGAGGCTGTGGGGCAGGTGTTCGTGAAGAAAAACTTACTGATCAGCCAATGATGCAGCGATCTTTAATGGAGGGAGGCTCTGATTGGGAGATTGAGCAAGGAGTCTGAGTGTCTGGGCTGGTGAGTATACTAGACAAAAACCAAGACCAAGGCCTTTAATGGCCTCTTCGGCACAGTCATCAACAGTGCGTCTGTCTGCAGAGAGAATTTCAACCCCGTCGAGAGGTTCTCTTACCTTGGCAGTGAAATTCATGTCTCTGGTTACTCTTCCTATGAAGTCAATAGACAGATTGGGAGTGCATGAGGTCGCTGGATTGGGGTGTGTGGCACTCCGTATATCTTTGTAAGTCCTGGTGCTCCCTGGCCTGCTGTATGGCTGTGAGACATGGATGCTATCCAATGATAATGACCTGAGATGAAGACTGGACTCCTTTGGTTCTGTGCCTCTTCAGAGAATCACTGGGAGCCACAGGTTTGACTTTGCGTTGAATGAGCGGTTGCTCAAGGAGTGCTGAATGAGGCACATTATCTGCATGGCGAGATTCAGCTTGCAAGATCCTCATTGCTGAGGATCCGAGTAGCTGGACCAGGCCAAGGAGGTGCCCACGTAACACCTGGATGTGGCAGATAAATGGCTATTTCCAGAGGGCTGGGACTGGACCACGATTCAGCCTGGGGGGTTGCCAACCGGAATTCCAGGGTGTTTTGTTGTGTGGGGGGTGTTCCAATGCGCTGTACCAATGCGTGCTACCCCAACCTGACCTGGCCTGATTTAATGTATGTGATAATCAGCACAGTGGGTCCAAGATATCAATTCATTTTCCTTTAGAAGGACACCCAAGGCACCATCATCAGAAATATATCACGCACAAGTCCTCTGCCTGGTGAGGTCTTCTGCCTCAAAGTGATTTTCATAGAAGACACAAACGGAAGGCTTAATTATTTCTGAACTACAGTAACTGACAGCCTCCTTTAAGACGGGCCCTGACTCCGACATCCCGAAGCAATTATGCGATGCGGGAGGGTTTGCGGAGCTCACAGCCTACAAATTGCCATCTTGTCATTAAGTGGACATTATGTGCACCTCACCTTAGCATCTGGTGGCGACAGTGCTGCTATAACAGCCACCTGCTTAGTGACTCACCCCCTGCAAAACAATTACTCCAAGCCGCTTTCCCATTAGTGGAAGCCAAGGAAAGAGACTTTGGGGGCATTCTCTATATATGATAAGTGGGGGAGAGTGTGCACACGTCACATAGTTTACACCTGTCATTTCATACAGTGACATATGCTTCTATTTTAATCTTGGCTATCAGAGTGCATCCTTTTCTTTCTGGTGTTGGTGTGTGATGGGAAACAGCACCACCATTCACACACCACCACAAGCACAGACACTTTCATCGAGTGTCTATAACAAAGACATTTCACAATGTACAGTAGGTAAGACCCTGCAGACAGCCCTGGGGTGGATTTTATCCAATAACGCTAGATGGTGAGCAGCTGATTGGCCCAAGCATGTCACGGCTTACTGCTGACACATCAGAAAATGTCAATCCCATTAAACAGACTTTATTAAGGAATTATTTTAAAAGTGCATGACTAATGTGCAGATATTCGGGCAGGATACTTTTTCACGTATACATTCTTCCCCCTTACCCCATCAGCTTTTCTCAATGCATAATAATGGACTTGACTCTTTGCATCACTTTGAAGGACAGATTACATGTCAAGCACCTCAAAAGATCCAGAGTAAAATCACGTTTTACTGAAATTTGATAATTTGAAATTGCTAAGAGTGAAGAAAATGAAAAGAAAACTGAAGACAAATGGATCCTAAAGCTTTAATGTAACTTATCTGGAACCTCCTGGTACAAAAAGCTCACTAAACATGCAACAGTACCCCACTGATAGTATGGCGGCAGTTCTAAGCCAAGAAAAGCCAAGTCCTAACTAAAATATGGCTATTTCAACTAAATACAATGGCCGTTGCATCCAGGCTCATTCTCTGAGTAAGCAATATCGGGGGTGATACAGTGTTACATTACGTACAGTGGTTCCAGTTAAATGGGCAACCACCAGGGGGCTCCCTTTTCTGAAGACTAGCAATCAAGGCCTTTTTTTTTTTTTTTTAACAAAGTCATTTCCAAACCAGGCCACTGCTCATTTTGTCTTCCAAATGTGTTTTTTCATCACCCAAACACACCAAAATGGCACATATCATTTAAACGAATTTACCAATATGGATATGAACAATTCAAAATGATGTAACTTTCATTTCATTATGAAAACCTGTTTCGGATATTACCACAATTTCCACAAAAAAGCTGGCCTGTTTCTACGACAGTGAAGAAACACCGTGAAAGATAATAAATACAAAGCTTAAGATCAAAATGAAAAACATTTCCTAAAAAAAAAATGAAACCAAACTAAAGCGCTATTTTCAGACCAGCATGTAGTCCCTGCAGCTCCAACAGAATGCAGTCACTCGTCCTCGGTCTGCTCACTAATCCCCTAGAAAAAAAAATCCTCTTTTCAAATCACTACTAAGGTTTTTCCTCATTTTTCTCTCACGGTCTCGGTGTAGTTATCCTCCTCTTCCTCAGAGGGCTAATTACACAGGCTAACAAATTACAAGATTAGCCAAGGGGTGTGAAATACAGACAAGTAGGTTCAAGTTTTCTGGAATGTGATCCTGCAAAGCGGATTCAGTCTCCGTCTGCTTTGTATTTTCCCTGAAATATTCCATACCCCAGAGTCTAGATGGAGTGCTTAATTGCTCCACGGATATTTCCTCCCAATATCTAATGCTTTGAGGTGACACCGATGGAATTATTCATATTACAAAGTGTAGGAAACTGCACGTTTAAGGAGCCCACATGAAACAATCAATCTTCAAACGCAGTGCAATTATGAATATACACAGGAGTGAGAGTGCAGACATGTAATTAGGTACTGTCCTGCTTCTAAGAGGCGGAGAAGCTGGAAAGAAGCAGCAGGTGATAAACAAAGCAAATCACTGTAAAATGTAATAGGAAAAACAAACGCAAATTGTATCCCTCAACCAATCAAGCCTCTTAAAAGACTGGATCTGAGCTTGTTTGTGCATTCAGTATAACGCTGTGTGTCTGGCTTAGGTCTGCATTGACTGATCATGGCACACAAAACAAAAGAGAACAAATGAGCAGCTGGAGGTCACTGAGCTTCCCGAAGCAGCAACAGCAGCAGCCTGGGAGTCCGGCATCCGTGTTTGATTAAGAGCTCAGACCTGACTGCATCGCATAATGGCTGATCAAGCAACATTTACTTTTCTCACACTCTGAAAAATCGCTCGCAGGGGACATTTTTTTTCTTTCCGCAATAAGTTTATTCAAACCCAAAGAAAAGGTTCTTCTGTAGCTCAGTAAAAGAGTTTTCATCTCCCCCCATCTTTGGCCAGACACTGCCCCCACAAACACGGGGACTTGGGGGGGGAAAAGCAGAGAACTGATGCTGCCCCGACTACAGGCAGCTGCTGACAGATCCAACTTAAGTAAATCTGGACTTAAAACAACAGGTAAAGTTTACAGAAGTGTCTGTAAGAAAATATTCACCCTAGTTTTCCCATTTATTTTATGTGTTCTTTAGTATATATTACTAGTATATTTTTAGCTTATGCATTTTTGTAATAAGGTGTCCTGAACACTATAAGAAAGCAACCTGACTTACAGAAAATGTGACTTTTTGGAGCGGAAACCTTGCACAAGTCGAGAGCTGCCAGTATTTATATTGTATGTATCACTACTCTTGATCACCAATACCAACATTAATACAATCAATCGTTTCCATCAGGTCTGCAATGAATCGTTTTAAAAAAAAAATATGACGAGAAAAATTGGTATATACAGCAAAGTTTCGGTGACTGTTTTATTTGGGTAACATTCTGAACTTTTGCTTACTATGATACAAACCAAAATTTAAGAAAAAATAAGAGAAAGTTAGAATGGATCTGAGGTCTAATCAGTCCTTTATTATTACAATAGAACATACAATTATTCATATTCATTCAGGGATAAGTTGAAAATGTGCCTAGCAATCAGTTGCCATGGAAACAAACGATGCTATGAATTCCAGATTTTTTTCAATAATATGTACCAATTTGTAGGGAAATGAGTTCTTTCACATGTTTTACCATCTCTCTTGGTAATAGTCTTCCGACTATTAGATTATTGACTTGCTATCTGTAAGCTATGGCATGAGCATACAAATTCATTTTCTGACAATGAGTCTCGCTAGATTAAAAAAAAAATAGTAATAACTTGGAAAAGAGGCATTGAAATTATGCTGTTGTGTTGGTTATGTACAAAACAGGCACCCCAGGATTATACTCCCATGCTTCAGCTATACAGGTGAGATGAAGGCACTCGTTCATTTATGATCATGACCGAGCTTGATGTGTGCTTTTACGACTGGCCTTGGCACTTGTCTGTATCCACCACAGACTTCGGTCAGGACCAGGAGCTGTGTGGTAGCTCTACTGGTTTTATTAGCATACAGAAAGCGAGCACGCTTAGAGCGCTCCCCTGCCGAAAGGTCAGCATGCTGCAAAACACCGTACATGCAGCTGACCCTCAATCCATTTGCCTCACACTCATAATCTTGAGCCCTGTGGGAATCCACCAGAAAATAATAAGAGGTCAGGAGGCACACAGCGGGGGCTCGCGGGGACACTCTCGCTTCTGATTGGCTAGTTCCTCAGTGCCAAGCTCCCCCCCCCCCACTCCACTGGGATGACATGCCGGCTCAGCAAGAGACTCATTCACCGAAGGGGGCCAAGAAGTAACCCTTCAAACACACGTTTGAGGGATGAAGTGGTTTCACAATTATTTAATGCAAAGGCAACATGCATTTTTTTAAGAATCTTTGAACCAGAAACCTTTCAATCCCAGGCACAACCTGCTGGGCTACACAGCACCCCCACTGCCCCTCTCTCATGCATGGCCCACAAGACTAAACCCATGTTAGAAATCCTGCCAGTACATCCGCATCTCTCTGCCTACCAAAAAACTTCCCTGAACACACACCGTAGTGCATGTACAGTCATATGTAGGCCCTTGTAAGAGGACAATGCACAGTTTCTATGCAGTTTCTGTTTGTGCCAACTATTCCATAAGCCACTGCACTTTTAATCACTTCATTAAATAATAAGGGTCACGGCTGATTCAAAAAACTGAATGGCCAAGGCACTAAATACCCATTAGGAAGCAATGGAGGAAAAATAGCCATAACAAATCCGCCCCACTTAGCTGGGAGGCATCAATAATCGGGGAGCGCTCACATTCAGTTGCATCCGTCTTCCTAGAACATCAGGCATTAGGAGTCCCGCTGTGCCCAGATGGAAGAGTAAACGGTAAGTACTTACAGGCAGAGTCGCTGCCGAAATCACTCTGTATGAGGTACAGTGACACAAGGCCAATGTTAAAACATGCAAAATCAAAACCGACAGCTGAGAGTCTCGGCTCTTCAACATAAAGTGGCAAAACTGACAACTAGTATGAAGTACATAAAAAGGGTTGGAAAAGTTACAATCAGATTAACAACTACAGCATTCACAACTAAGAAAATTTGAGAATCGCCTGGTTTCCTTGTACTGTGCCCGAGCATGACTGTCCCCCCTCCCCCGGTGGTTTTCGCTCATATTGCGCTTGATGTACTGGGCCCGAGGATGCTTTTATCATTACCATGAGACTTTTTGTTTTGAAGAGAACATAGGAAGAAAAGTGGTATCACCCAGTACAATGGAATTCATGATTAATGTCCTTATTTTGGGGCTTATTCAGAGTCGTTTTGGCCACAATGACACATTGCATTAATAGATCTATCGAGCATGCAATGCAAAGATTTTTATTTCAACGTGCTGGACGTTTAAGAGGATTGTGCTGTATTTTACCAAATATGCCGCATCCAGTTGTTCCTGGATACTCTTGTTAGCCCCAATTTCCAACAAACACAGCGTCTTTGCAACTGGCCAAAGTGATTCCTTTGCTGCAATGTTTGATAAATGTTTGTCACTACATGATCTCTATAGCCTACCCATCCATAATATGTATGTGCGCATGCAGATGCTAGTCGCATCATTGACATCATTGTTCTGTGCTTGGACACTGTTAGTCATCATGGCAGATGCGTAACATGCCCAAACTGAATCAAATGACATGGTATGGTACGATCATACTGGTCAAAAGAATTGGAATTTGGGGGCCAAACATGCTCAGGCACGGCATGGATCATCTAGTGAGAGTACACTTTTAATTAAAATTACACCTTAAGATACAGTGCCTACACAATATAGGACAGCAGCCTGTAATACAAAGTACAGTGTTGTACTTTTCAGTGTAATTCAGTGTTTCTCAACCCAGCCCTTAGAGATGGGAGGGAGCAGAAATGTGGACTGTTAGGCAGGGAGCTAGGAGGAAGTAAAAACATGGACTGTCTGGCAGTCCCTGAGGATTGGGTTGAGAAACACTGCTCTAGGTCTCGCAGAAGCCCAGTCCAAGCTGTAGACCAAGATGAATGCTCTGATACTGGCAGAGCGGGGGGCCCCTGTTCATTACTGACAGTGAACACCGAGACTGATGTACTCTTTGGACGCAGCTTGTCCAGCCCCGTTTAAACAAGGCACATATATTCAATTCACTCTGTATTCATCGCAAAGATTTTCTGACACACTGCACAAGGTCTCCTAAACTGGGAACAAACTACAATTCAAGGCCAGGGGCAGATTGCTTGGACATCAATAACCATTTAAAAGGCCTGGCGTAATTACTACAAACAAAAGAGTACACGAGCGTGGCATGGTGGCTAACCAGGAAGTGCTATTGTCTCACTCCTGCACTGCTGCCAATTTGTAACCTGCCCATGCCACGTGTGTGTGAGTGTGTTTGGCTGGCATCCCATCCAGGGAATCCCCTGCCCTGCGCCCTGTAATGCACAGGCATCCCGTCCAAATTCAATGCTTTTATCCATTCCATTTTTCCTGAGGTGAGGCGGGGTCTCTGCTTTTTGCCGGGCCCTAAGGTTACAGCCTTGGATCGCCTATGCATTAATCTAACCCTTCACACAAGCACAAAAAACTGGGCCCCATGGAAATATCATCACCGGCTATTGAAACATGGTGATCCTGTGGCCGATGTCGCAGCAGCAATCCAAGGTCAGAAACAGCAATTCTTTAAACAAATTCACTAAATATTCAAGTTCTTTTATAGGCACCCATGCCCTCATGATCCCTCGATGTAAAACGCCGCCAGCGGCAAAGATAATCCAGCAGCACAGAAATGCAGCAGATCAGGGGCCATTCCTCACTCAAGAAGAGCACAGCAGGAGCACGTCCTGCAAACACAAACCCAGCTTTGTTCGCGTCAGTGAACTCGGCCTGAAAGTTTACAGGCTTCCACACAGTCAGAACGATCACACATGACGCAGGAAAAGTAATCAAAGTGCAACAAAAAGTAGAAAACGAGCCTGGAACTCAGGGGAAACTTGACTAGCGGCTCTAGGGGTGCTTACAGCAAGATGCGCAAGCATAACAAATCAGAAGCAGCTCAATAAACTTCCAGATGGACATCAGCAAAACTGGGCTCCGCTGATCAGAATCAATGCTGATGAAAAGTGTCCTCTTGCTTTGCTAATAATCATTACCCACTAAACACATTATAGAAGTGCTTCCTAAAAGTTAAATAAGTACCGTATTTTCTGGCGTATGAGACGACTGGGCGTATAAGACGACCCCATGACTTTTCCAGTTAAAATATAGATTTTGTTATATACTCGCCGTATAAGACTACCCCCTCTTCCGCACACCAAATAA
>JAABNY020000108.1:31026748-31043822 GCA_015164015.2 Brevimyrus niger | reverse complement strand
AGTAGCGATGAAGCGGCGGGCACCGCTTTCCCATTGCCCGCTGTTCAAACTGAACCGGAAAGCTGTGTGTGCAGGAGGAGGTAAGGGGCACAGCAGGAGCTCGGAACCATAGTATAATTAGCGATACCTAAACTACACTCGGCGTACAAGACGACCCCCCACTTAGGAGCAGAAGTTTATGGTGTGAAAAGTCATCTTATACACCGGAAAATACGGTAAGTAAATAACTGACAGCCTACAAAGCTCTTTGAGCGAAATGAAAATACTATCTTCACAATACATAAAGATTTAAAAATTACTGGAAATCAAAGCACACTACATTTTGCCATTTAAAAATAGATTTAAATACTTACAAATCCTTCTTTTATTTTTCTGAGTCATGGTCCTCAAAGAGGTGAATAGCTACTTTGTACACTGTTCCCTACAGTGTAGTAAGGGAATTTTAGGGATAACTGCTGATTTAAACAAATAAAGTTGAGTACTCTGTGACTGTCTCTTTATACTCAACTGGTTGGTTGAAACAAAATCTTCGTCTGGATTTATACTCGCTAGACCTGAAATCTCCACCTCTACTAACAGGTGCTATAGCACCCATTGTTATGGTATATTGCTGTGGTTTCTGACAATGTTCCTAACAAGCTAGCCAGCGTTATCCTCTTTACAATTCACTCCCAGTAGATTTAAAAATCTACCAATTAATTTAATTTAGGGCATATAGAGTTCTGGGAGAAATTATAAGACCTCTATATTTTTTTTAAATCGGCAAATTCTGGTTTAATTCTAGTTATGCAGAAGGCTACACTGCAAGGTAGCTTCCTGGTTAAAAGTTTCTAACACAGCAGTACATGAGAACAAAGTAAAGCAAGAGACACTGGCAATAACCAAAAACCAGCCAGGTAGAGGGCAGAAGCAAACTTTCTAATGTCAGACGTGACTGTCAACAACATCTAACAGTGCCTTATGAATCGGAGGATGACATCAAGTGACCTTCAAAATGGATGGGAAACATTAAGTGATGTGAAGTGCACTGCTAGGACAATTCATAACAGGGTCCTAGATGCAGTATGAAAAACCAATAAAGCAAGGAAGAAGCCCTCCATCAATAAGAAGCAGAGAAGAGCCAGGCTGGAGTTTGCAGAAAAACATGTATATTTTACACAGGCGCATACCCATAAATTGAGAAATGAGTCTCTTAATTTTCTCCAGAGCTGTATAGTTCCCAAGGTCTGAACACCAAATTGCCTTAGCCGTTGATACTTACTAGTATTTATGAAGACTCCCCAAATGGGGAGTGTGTTATAGAAACACAGTGCAACCTGTATTTGTCACTTTGCTGGCTCCCAAACTGCTATATGCTTGGAATTGTACTGTCTGTCTCGTGCGTATGTCACATCTAAAAAAAAAGTGTCCACTAAACAAATTAATCTAATGCAAAAGTAATACATTTACTTATTAGATGCTATTATCCAAAGTTAGGTATAATTGAGAAAGCAGGGTTAGCCAATCCTTGGAACAATTAAGTTCGATGGTGACATCGCTTTACCAACCCTGGTATTTAAACTGGTGACCTACAGATCAGAGGTACACCAGCCTCACCCGCTAAGCCACAATTATTATGCAAAACAGCACATTTGTCTTTTGTCTGCCCAAATACAGCAGTTCAAAACTGATAATGCAGTCAAATGATAGGTGGTTAGCTTGGCGCAGCAGGAAGACACAGATGAGACTCACACGGTCCTTACATACCACTGTCAGAAGCACAGGCGAACAGCGGCATCCCAGCAGGGGCACAGCAAGACCCATTCAACAATGAATGGAGACTTCTGTGGCAAGAAGCAGCCCGGGATTTGCTGAACACGTGACACTAAAGAACGCTCACATTTTTTTTTCCTAGTCTTTGTATGACTGTAATCAAAGAGAGAACTTACAATTTATTTATTTAGCAAAAGTGACAATTTTTTGAGAAAGTGGGGTCAGCCAGACCCTGCAGCAATTTAGGGTTAAGGGCCTTGATCAAGGACCCAACTGTGAAATTACTCTTGGTGTCACATGGAAACCACTATGACCATGAGATTTGAACTGGTGACCTTCCGATCAGATGGAGAGCTGTGCTACCGCCTCGAACTCAAAATAGAAATTAGTGTTGACACCATGGTAACATTGCTACTTAACTTTAGAACCTAAAAACATGCATGACGGGTGTAGACACATGCATGCATATGCACAGAAAAAAAGAGCAGCAGCCACTCCAGCGGGTGCTGGACGTTGGCTGATCCTGCACTGACTCCAAACTTTCCGCACAACCCTTTGGATAAATAAATAAATGTAAATGTAAACATGCATGGGTACTTAATTGCAACAAATGTCTCTTTGGCATTGTTTTGTACATGAATGGGTTCTTAATGACCCTTTATCGAAATCCCCTTTGTGTCTGCTAACAAGTTTCCAGCTGCTTTACTAGCTATCTACAGTCACTTAATTAACAGGAATTCATTGACTACAAGCTTTTGATCTTAATGGTTAAAACTGGCTTCTGCATATTTAACTTTAAAGTTTTCATTTTAGCTTAAAAGAGTCTGCATTCACAGATCTCTTTATTGCAGTAGCTGGCATACACAAGGTAAAAGTTGCAAGAAAATTTGGCACATTTGAGGCAGAGAAGCACATAAATATGCCTCCTTGTAATTATTCAAACTTTTGCTATACATGAGGTAAGGTATTTAATTATCCCACGTTAAACACAGAATCAAGGTGATCTTCCTCTCTCTGTACATCTAAATAATGCTGTATCCAATAACTTCCTCTCATCCTCGTCACATGGTTTTGCCGTATCTAATTGCCTCCTCTCATTCTCATGTCACATGGTTTTGCTGTATCCAATTGCCTCCTCTCATCCTCATGTCACATGGTTTTGCTGTATCCAATTGCCTCGTCTCATCCTCATGTCACATGGTTTTGCTGTATCCAATCACCTCCTCTCATCCTCATGTCAATTACGCTGTCTTCAATTACTTGTTCCTCCAGTCAACTTTTTATGTGGTAAACATTTAGCTGTGTTTGAAACCTTTCACCATATCTTCTCTTTGTCTTTTTCAACAATTATCACTGACCAAAAACCGTCACATACATTTAGTATTTTATAGAAAACTGACTAGCAAATGGAAGTTATTAAGCTATATGATGTAATAGAAAAAATTTAAACAGAAATTAGTTGCATAGTAACATAAAAGCATCTCTTATCCCATATAATTGAACTTTATAGGATATTTCCATTTTCACCCATGCTTTTCATGTCAGTCAATTATTATGTACTTCACTACCAGAAGAAGAAAGGCTTGGTCCTCAAAGGTAGAAATGCAGGTGGGAAGAAAGACTTACTGCAATTAATTCATATTTAAAGACATATTTCACAGAATCTCTTTTTATTCTGGGGACATTGCTACCCTGGATTTGAGGTATATTTAATTCACTGGTTATTTTACCTGAAAAGCAAGTGTACGTATTTCATTGTATAGATGACTCTTTCTTTAGCTTTGCTTTGACTAATCAGCAAAATTATCTAAAAGAAGCAAGACACAGTGCAAGACACCACCGACAGATAGAAAGGTCAGTCAAGTCTACACCACCGACAGACAGAAAGGTCAAGACAAAGTGCAGTCTACACCACCGACAGACAGAAAGGTCAGTGCAGTCTACACCACCGACAGACAGAAAGGTCAAGACAAAGTGCAGTCTACACCACCAACAGACAGAAAGGTCAAGACGAAGTGCAGTCTACACCACCGACAGACAGAAAGGTCAGTGAAGTCTACACCACCGACAGACAGAAAGGTCAAGACGAAGTGCAGTCTACACCACCGACAGACAGAAAGGTCATCATCACTTCAAATGCCAGTGAAAGAAACTGAATGTGAGAAAAGCCCAGTGCTTACAGGTGTGAAGGATATTTAACATATCCATCCATCCATCCATGCAGCTTACTTAACCAGTACAAGGGGGCTGACTCTGTTGCATGCAGTACAGGGTAGTGGGCGCCCTGGATGGGATACCGACCCATCACAGGGCACAGAGCATTTTTTCTGCTTGTTTTACAACCCACAGAAATATTTTATTAATTCACGAGGATTCTGATTTAACCATCGCTGACTTTAATTTTAACTTATAAATGGGATAAAGAACTCAGGGGACAAGATAATAATAAATAATAATCAATACTTCCTTGATTTCCTGTGGGGAAATTGTTTTTACGCCTCCCTCAACTTGCTCTTTTTCTAGAGTAAGCTGTCCACAAAGGGCTGCCACCAAGATGTTTGTTGCTTATGTACTTATGCATTGAAATCATGGTATTATTGAGGGCTGTGCCTCTACCCTGTTTTCCCCCATTTTCAGGTCTACATCTGAGTAACTGCATTCATGTAAATGTACAATAAATCATGATGCGTTCTAGAAACTTGGGTACACTAATGCAGTCAGAGTAACTTACTTTGTATGTGATATTCACATGTTATTATGGTAAGATGACAAAAGTGAGGGATATGGAAAGGACTGCTGTCTATAGTGCTGTCACCAAGGAAAAGTGAGGTCATTTTTAATGGACATACAAAATGTGAGAACAAGACCATGGTTGTTATAGGAATGATAGATTTTATGCGTGTGTGTTTTTGAAAAAAGTAGCAGAGAGAAGAAGAGACGTTCCCATAAATAGAAAGTAAAAATAACTCATTTTAAGCCAATTATAAACTGTAAAAGTACCACCACCAAAAGCCGGGCGGGGCCTGGAGACAAATATTGACTTGGGGCTACTGCTATGAAATTCTTACCAGCACAAAAGTACAAATACTTAAGCAGTGGCTGCTTGCAAGTACACTGCCTGGCTGTTACAAGAAGCGGGTGCCCTCAGGCAATGGGGGCTAGATGCTAGAGCAGACTGAGCCAGCAGCAAAGGGCCACAAGGTGTGAAAATCATAATGTTTATTACCCAGAATCTGCACCTCTCAACAAGCAGCAGAGATACAGCATCTTCCAGAGATTAAACCATTCATGAATTACTTATAATGAAGATAAGGGTCATTTCCTAACTCTGGACTACAAACAAAACATTTAATCTAAATACATAAATATATTCACCAGTATATATTCACATCAATATATTTACTGCCCTCTTTTTAAAATGTAAAAGTGATTTTTTTAAAAATTGGAATTTTTTTTCACAAAAGTGAAACTTAAAAATTACGAAACAGGTAAAATATGCTCAAAACAGATTTAATGTATTTGTAGGGAAAAACCATTAAGTTTAAAGCCAATATCAGCTCTCTCCACCATATTTTTCACACTAGGAAGTGGTTAAAAATCTAATGTTGCTTAAGGCCATCCTTCCAGTGAATGCTTACCCAGCAATGCTAACACCCTCATTATCGTGGAGAAGTGGAATAAGTCTGAAATCCAAAGGGTGAGAAAGAGAGGGCAGGCATCACATCCTCTGAGCTCGAAGTCAACAAGAAGTAGGTCAACTCCAGAAATTTAATTCAGACAGATGTCAATTAACACACATTACTTTTTCATTAAGAGGATCAATCCTTTTAAAACCATAAAACCATGTCTTTTTGACGTAGCAGCTGATTCACCGGATTACCCCCTCTGACCGGAAGACCCCCTCCGCGTTTGCTCACCAACACCCTCCCTGTGGCCTTTACGACAGGAACCTTCACATCCTTGACATTGCAAAAGCCTGGTGCTATCTGTTTTTTAATATCCCATTTGCTAATTTATTATTATTATTTTCTTATGCATAACACATTTCCCCATAGATTCAATTAAGTCTATCATATAATGTAATCTGAAACCATGTGAAACAATTGTGCAAGCTGAATAAAGAATATACAAATAGACACATATACAAACAGCTCAAATCCTGGAAAAGTCAGCATCCTGTCACCAGCTGACAGAGAAACCCATTTTACCACAAACCAAAAATTCAGTTTCTCCAGCAGTAAGCTCTAATTTAATCAACCCATGCTATATTTATATAAAATTTATATAAAATTGAAATTCATATAAAAACACACATAATCAAGTGTCAAATGGACTTTATAATGGTAGCCTTAGAATATCATGAGCATAAAACGAGACTTACTTGAGTGTGAACTGCTCAACGGTTGAGTTGGGCACGAGGAACAGGAAGATGCTAAGGGTTTCTCCTGGCTTCAGGGGTTTCTCCGGCAGCCGCAGGAACATGTTCTTGTCCAGCTGTTTGTCCACCACCATCTGCTCCTGGTTGGGCTGGTACAGGCTGATGCTCCCAATGCGCAACAGAGGGTGCTGTGTGGGCATCTCTCCCCGGGATCCCCCCCGGCGCGGAGAGCCATCCCCGCACTCGCCGCTTGCGTCTGGATCATGGACAGTGTAGTACAGCTCCGCCTGCAGGGTCTCTCCACTCAGTTCCAGCCCCTCGGTACCCTTGCGTCGACCAAGAGGGGCCACATTGACATTGAACCAGTTTGAAGGGATTTCCAGTTGAGCCAGGCACTGGGCCAGGTTCCCACGTAACCTGCAGGACGTCTTAATCTCACGAATGTCCCTGAAGGCATGAAGTCGGACACAAGGGAGCTTGTTGAGGACCTTGAAGTCATCCCAGTCTCGGCCAGCAATGTAGAAAAGCACCTGGACACTGGGGTTGCTGGAGAAGACCTTGGTCTGCACTATGAAAGCCCGGACCTTCCAGTTGACTGTAAGCCTACTAGGAATTTCCAAGGGGCTGGATGGCTGCAGGAGGTCCTTTGAAAGGGTCTGGTCTTGTGAAAAAGGTCCAAATGTGATGTTAACTGCTGGTAATTCCTTGGTTTGGAAGACGACAAAGCTTTCGGAACGCTGCAGGGGATGTCCATATTGGTTGACCTGCGAAGGTGACCTGATTTCTCGTAAAAAGAAGGCCAACTGAGCGTTGGAGAGTTTGAAGTTGGCTGGGAGGTAAACATTGGGTGGGATGGAGACAGCACTGGCGGCAGACACCGAGAGGAGGGCGTCCGAGTTGGTGGGCTGCACTTTACTGGTAACTGTAGAGAGATGAGAGAAATGAACATTGACAGGCGATACACACTTGGGTGTGTCTATGGGGTGAATCCACAAACACCACATGCTCATACAAACATGCACATCTTCCACTTAAATCCGGACTCAAGCAAAAAAATATCCGAAATGCGTAGTTTTTGGAAGCACCAATAAGTAAACTTGCATTTTACCTTTTCATTTATTTAGTATGCATTCATTAGCACATATTACTAGTGTATTGTATGTGCTTTGCAATAAGGTGTCAAACAGTACGGGAAGGTAAATCCGACTTGTGTAAAAATTACTGTGTTCCGTTACAATATCAGGGGAAATTGCAATAAGAACCGATTACCCATAGGAAAGTTAAATCTCAAACAATGGCAAATACAGTATGTATCAAATGGAGGATGACCTATTAGAAAGTTTAAAGATTAGAAAGACAAAATACTGTATAAAAAAGCACAAACATCCGTGTAACACAAGAAATTGTCACAATCTTTAACTGGTCCTACTAAGGTTTTTTTTTTTTTTTTTTTTAAAAACTTGTCTGCATTAACATAAAAAAAAAAAACATTTAAAACGTACACATGACAATGACGAATAACACGCGGTACTGCCAAATGTGGTTTCTCTGGTCATCGACATCGGCGGCAATCTGGCCCATACTCCCTGCGCTTCAGCATTTAAATCAATCCTCTATGTTTCTTTGCAACAACAAGCATATCCATAAAAACTGGGCATGAGTGATAAGAATAGTCCATAGCCAGAGATTAAACAGCTCCTTGTTGCATGTCTGAGTCCACGGCAAAAAGCAATGATGAAGTTTCGTCTGGGGTGGTTCAAACTGTGTTTTCAGACCCCTCAGGGCAGTAAACCTCTCTACAGCCTCTCCAGCTCAAAGCTGACCATTCTACAGAAACTTGACACCCCCCCCCCAGCTAACTCCCCTGGTGGTACACAAAGCCCCGGTCCGCCCAGGCTCGCCACACCTAACTCCAGTAATCACCAGCCCGGCTCCGATTCGCCGCTGGGAGACGTGGACCTCAGAGGACATTAACACCACAAAAAGAAGCCTGAATGATTTATCTCCCCCTGTGGATGTGTGGGTGCTAGCTAGCAGGGCTTTTTTTCCACCTCACTTTCTGTGTGTTGTGGGGATACAGGGCCGCAGGGTCTGACAGCACAGAAAGAACGATTATTTAAAAAAAAAAAAAAAAAACGAAGGGGATTAGGTAAAGATTACAGATGAGCTGGCTTCCTTCTCCCCTTTTGTCTTTTCTGGCCCCTGAGAAATGCTCGCCAGCGAGGGATGAGGTGGGGTGGCCATGTTCTCCACTTTCACTAATCACGCTCATGTTTAGCTCCTACAGCTATGAAAAATGACCTCCGCTCCCAGTCTATTGTACGGCTCTGCCAATCTGTACTCCGGGAAAGAATACATGTTTCTATATAACAATAAAAATGGTGCGCCTTTATTTTCACCCATACTCACCAGTCCCTTGTGTTTCTCATATTTTATCCCTTCATATGCGACAAAACAACCAGTCAGTCTCAACCAAGAGAGACAGTAAAAATACTTCACTATGCAAAGAACATTTTGTGACAAGCACTGATTCATTCTTTGCCTAATTTAGTGCAACTTAGGGATGATTTTAATTCATGCCAGGTCAGTGGTGTTCTTCTTAATGATTCTATTTTGCTAAGTTATCCTGGAAGGGTTTGCAGAGTTTGGCAGTACAGGGGCTGCCATTTGACTGTCTAAGGGAAAGATGTGCTGATCTTTTCTTGGGGGCAATATAATACTTTCTTGTTTTTGCAAATGGGTCCATTATGAGGATGCATTAGTAGCTCAAGTGTCCCCCCCCTCCCTACACACACGCCACATGTAATGCATTCATCCAATGACTCATATAGATCATACACAGAGACCTTGGGTGTCCTTGTGGGATTGGGGCTCCTATGCCTCCTATACTGATAGCCCTCCTCATATTGCAGTTCGAGGGGTTCACACATGCGATCATAATTTTTTCCCTTTTAATAATATCGAGATTCAAGATCCTCTATTTGTCTTTTGTACATCAGTACATAGGAGTTCTTACGTGTACCATCCAGTCACATGTAACGTGCAACAGACTGCAGAAGTAGATATTTAAGGGATAAATACAAGCAAAATAGAAAAAAACTGCTGAAACAGACGGTATGGCATATATTATAAATATATGTAATAAATACAAGAGATGGCTGAAATAGGTAACAAGGCAGAGTAAAGTGCAAAGTATTGTTCTTTCCAGGAAAGTGATTATTGCTTTGTATCAAGCTGTCAAAGTGCAAAGGAACAGAACAGGTTCCTAGACTGGTTGGTGACCCCCCCCAATTCAGACCCCTGCAATTCCCCAGAGTCTAATGAAGTCTCTGCACGTCCTGCCTCAGTGAGACAGGACTATGAGGCAGACGCGCTGGCTGCGTAAATGCAGCTCTCCTACTGACCACATGCCCACCCAGAGTCAAAGGCTGCGGCTGCCATTTCATCTGCTTTGCAGTAAAACAACAGAGTCTGATGATGTTTCACCAGCACCTGCTTGGCTTTTGTATTAAAAGTAAAGGCCCAAAACCACTCTGTGATCAATGCCATGTAACAATATCTCAGTGTTCATTAAACACATTAAATTTTTCATATAGGCTATTCTTCATACTCAAAATGATTACCTTGTTAAAGAATGCTAAACTAAGTCATTTTTGTAATTATTTTCATCTCTACAAACAAAACAATTTACATAATATAGTTAAAGCATCAACTACTGACAGAATTAATCTGTATAATTGCAGTTAATTGTTTAATTGTTCTCCTATTTCTCAAACCGCATATCTCCCTGATTACCTTCCATTCATTAAAACTAAATGTGAGTCTGAACAACAAGGTACATGAAAACATGCCATCTAATGAGCAGAATATCTGCAGAAATAGACAATAAAACCAAGAGAATCTACACAAAGCAAGTTAATATCCGACAAGTTAATGCTAATCCACATCATGACGATTCAGTAAATTTATTTTTAGTTATGGAACATTATTCATTGAGACAATGTCAAGCTCTCTCAGTGAAGTGAGATCACATCATAATGGTATAAGCATGCCAGGCCCATCTCAGGGGGCGAAAGTGCAAAGGATTCTGGGGCCAATGTGATGCGCATGCTAAAGATCAAGATCAAGATTCAAGATTCTTTATTTGTCACATACATAGTTATAACAGGTACAACATGCAGTGAAATTAACCCTGACTGATCCAAAGACTGTGGAAAAGTGCAGATAAGATAAATATAAAGTGCAGAGAAATAAGAAAGAAATTAACAAAATATCCAACCTATACAAAATACATAAAGTGGCAAGTGGTGACGTCTGAGATGATTGTGCAGTGCAGTGTGCATTGAAGTTGCCTAAAAGGACTCAGATCTTAGTGGCACATGAGAAGTATAAAATAAAGCAAAGAAATGGCCATAAAGAATTCACAGCATTAATCACAGAATCCAGTGAGCTGCATACCTGAGAACAGTACAGGGGCCTTTCTCTGTATAAGCCATCCACAGGCACGTTTTTATTCTTTATTCATTAAGTGTTCATCATTATTGTTGTTTTAAATCCACTAAATATTATATAAACAGTAAGAGGGATCCCAAATGTCTAGAAACACCTAGAGGAATTTTAATACCATTGTGTGCTGTATTAATGCAGTAGCTTTCTTCTGCTTCTTGGTAACTGTTTGTTTCTTAATTAAATGTGTCAAGAGTCTAAAGCCAAAAAAAGCCTCAAATGAGAAGTGTCAGCTTTAAAATACCATTAGTACAACACAGCATGCCCTGACTCAATCATTTTTTTGTCTATACCCATATCTTTTTCTGTTTATTATCTTTGCCAAATACTGTTCCCAGATCCTTTAAAATGTGCTACTAAGACTAGAAAATAGATTAAAGGAGCACAAGTATGAGGTTTAAGTAAATATGGGTGTATTTGGTAAAATGATTAAATGTTTAGCCAAACAAATTTTTTGTTAATAACACTGACACAAGCAAACAGAACAGCACTTAAATCAAAATCAAAGACCTTTATGTGCCTTGTGGACATCAGTAAATAGGAAATCATGCCCATGCTATTCAGAAAGTAACATGTAATGCACAACAGGATAAAGACAACACAACACAAAGGCAGACATAACTAAAAGTCGCAGAGGTTAATTATGCAATAAATATAAAAAGAATGAATAAGAGGCTGACACAAAATGTATGGCAAAAATACGGTACAAATATAAAATAAATACAAATAAATAAATAAATGAAACTTATGCAATTTATAATATAGCAAAATGCAATAAAAGTAAAGTGTTGCTCTGTCCAGTAAAGCGTACTGTGAATTATTGAGGTCGGAGTATTATTGTTCAATCCAGGAAAGTGTACCATGCATTTACTAGTACTTACAGTTACACAGAGGAAAAATAAAACACTGAATCACAGATTAGCCGGCTGCTTAAAACCTACAGATCTGTAAGTCACAAACAGGCATGCATGTGTTACTGGAAATAAACTGGGAAGGTGGCCTCCCATCCAGACCACTGTAAGGAGCTGGTGATGGTCAACAGGTCACAGACTTGATAAATGTTCTCTTTAAATATGATGTGATTCTGACCCATAAATTCAACTGAATTTATTGTTACAGAGTTTGGCCCAAGGCACTTGACAGGGGTGTGTGGCAATGCATTACTACTGCATTTACAGTATACAAACCTGTGGATGAACCAGGAAAAAGAGAAGTGGGAAAGAAAGAATTCCAGAAGAAAGTGGAGAAGAGGAATCAACCACCAAGTAAGGAGAAAGAAAAACCTCTGGGGGTCCAAGGTCACCTGGCTGTCCAGCCCCACCAGCCATCCTGATATTATAGAATGAATCATTGGAATGGGTCTGTCTTAAATGAAACTTGAAATCTTTTGGAACATGACATGCTTTACAACCAAATGGTGAAATCAGTCAGACTCCAATATCAGGTCAACGCTGGTTCTTATTTTCTTCAATTGATAGTAAAACTTTCATAAAGGACAATGCATTTTCTGATGGTTTATAGAGTTGCTGAAAGGGACATCCCTTCCTCTCCTTTTCCTTCTAGTCAAATCCACTGGAAAAACAAATGCTTTTATAGACATTTGTGTGATTCTGGACATAATACAGGACATATTATCATAAGGCATGGCTACAAGCTTGCGGGGTTCTTTCTACATGTGGACTCCTCCAAAGGCAGAGAGCAGTTTCTTCAGGACGCCTGACTACTCTGCTCCACAGGGAACTGATTTTGCCACACTTGTGAAAGCACCGGCACAGCCGCATTGCATGAGCCCCGCGACAGGTTGCTGCTATAGGCGGCGACTTTTAGCCAACAAGAGAAAGCCGCTGCCACTTCTCACTATATATAACACGTTCAGAGGAGGACTGTTTGGCATACATCACCTACAATATGTCAAAGAGAAGCTGACTGGCCACCACAGCAGTGAATATCTGCTCTCTTAGATCTTCATGGATAGAAGATCCCCCCCCCCCCCAGCCAGTCAGCTATGCCCCCCATCTCTCGAAAAGTTGCTGCTACGAAAGAAAACATTAAAAAGTAGCTTGAATAAATTAAACTGAAAGTGAAATTAGACAGAAGAGACAGCTAAAGTGCAGCAGCATAAAGTAAAGTTTGACAGTCTGTGCCTTCAGGGGTTACAGTGAATAGTGATTTTTAACAAACACAATTCTAGCAATACTGGTTACTTTACCACTGGTGGCCAGAGACACTTGACTCTTATTCTAGGAAGACAATTAGCAGCAGGGAGACATCTTACGCCTGTAAAACTGAAAAAGACAGCTAGGACATGTTTATCAGTTTTATTGAGAATACATAATCTTTAATTCTTTACCTATCAGTTCAACACATCTTGAAACCATCAAAACATTGCTTACAAAAGCAGTGTTACAGCGAGCAAAAAATCTTATACAAAAACACCCATTAATGAATTGCAGTGTGAATTGTATTTTAAGTGTAGTATAACACCACAAAGAGATTAAAACAATAAAATAGATTTAACGGATTGCAAAATGCAGAAGATATTGAGTTTCTGTCTACTTGTCCTGGATGTGTCATATGAGTGTTCAGAGTTTAGCTAGATCATACAGAAAAGGCTCTGAAGACTCCTTAACATTTAAAGAAGGCGTGCAGCATCCACAAGGCTGAACGGCATCATGCCCGGACCCGTCTGCACAAATGCCTGCCTGTCAGTTGGATGATGCTTAACCTTTGGAGCTGGTGACCATGCAGCCATGCAGATCACACTCAATTCAGTTCAATAGCTGCAAAACGCCTCCTCGCTCACCCGTTTTGTCACAGGCTAGAACAAGGTTGCTAGGAGGAATTTCTGATTTTGACCACCCACAATAACATAGCTTCTTATTTACTGAGCCCATTAAAAGCAATACAATTTTATGCCCAACTGTGATTTTCCATCCTTCGTAAGTAGGCAAAACGACAACAGAGTCACTTTAAAGATGCAGCAACACAATAGTGGCAGCTTATAAGTTATAGTCGGTAAATCTGATCAAACATCTGACTGTAGCATTTACTTTCCAGCAATGTCCATAACACAGACAGATATTTGTAACTGATCATGTTGAACAGATGGTCATATGAAAATTTCCCATAAAGTGTTATTGACGACTTTTTACAAGAGCTGACGGCTCAATGGATTTTCTTTTATACAAATATAGCATCTGGAAGGATTTTCCAAGGATTTAAATTCTGCTATTCCATGGGCTCACGATGAACGTAGTTTACTAGCTTATTTGCCAAACAATCATGTTTGCATGCACTTTCCCATCTGTTGCCTGGCTGTGATTCACTTAAAAAATGTAAATGAATAAATGTCATCAGTACTTAACGGAATAATTTCTTTCTGAAACACTGTGTCACTTATGTTCTCCCTGTATGGTCACACAGATGGAAACGGACACTCACGCTCGAAATCACACAAAGCAAGATTGATGTCACTTTGGAAGCTTCCTAATGAGCATGGCAAAAGAAGCAATATGGACAGGCCGAGTCCATGCGGAGATCTAACAGCCCATTGGCTGAAAGGGGGCCTGCTTGTTCTGATGGATGCTGCAAGTGGCAAAGCACAAACTCTCTTACACTGAAGTCATTCTTCCAAACCACCATGCCAATGATCCTCAAGAAGTCATCCATGAATTTGCCCATTTGGAGGAAGAGCAAACACTGACAGCAGTGTGGAAAACTTGACCTTATGGAAGCACTAATGCAAAAAGTTGACATACACCATCGAGCGTATTTACACCTTATCTTTTCGTTAATTTAAAATGAATGAATGGTATGGGAATTTTGATCTGAGTTAGATCATGTGTGCCTTAGGTAAGGGTTTGTGAGATGGACTTATGGATCTATATCCCTGGAGAACTGCCATTATCTACAGTGCATTTTAATGTTTGCATACTTATCAGGAAGTATATTATTATTAGCAAAAAAAAGTAATAATTTGTCATGAACTCTTTAAATTGTACTACAATAGTTCTGTGAATATATACACAACACATTCACCAAATGACACTAATTAATTTAGATTGTTAGTGGGACATTTTGCAATGCACATCCCTCGTCCAACAGTACAAGGCTGTCGGAGTCCTTGGATATAATTGCAGGCAGCACAGGGCACAAGACAGCAGGGCACCCTGGATGGGAGGGAAGTCCGGGCAAGGCGCATGCACATGCTCACACACACATACACAGACATATCACTGCACAACTTAGCTATGAGAATCAGAGAAGATATTCTATATATGAAAAGTGAAAATGGTTCATGCTTTGAGGACATTATAAATGAAAATTATAAATATAGATATATATAATATAGAAATATAGAAAAACTTTACATATATTTACACACACACACACACACACACACACACACACACACACACACACACACACACACACACACACACATATATGTGTATGTATTTATGAATATATAAACCAGTCACAAAATATAAAATATAGGTAGATTGAATCATAAAGCATGCAAGAAATTGTTAGTTTTATAGAATGGATATTGCATTCAGGACAGGAGCCACTATAGAAAGAAACATGCAGATACGCAGAGGCACAAACACGGACGTATCCTTCAGGGGGGACGCACAAAAGCGGTACGCTGTGCTCCTTGGTGCGAGAAAAATAGATTTTTGTTTCATACTGTGTGATACTCAAACGCTGCCTTTTGTTTGCCCTGTTCCTATAGTGACATCCTCAGAAACTCCCTGCCAAATCACCATAACAACCAGCTGGTGGTGGGGGGCGGGGGCAGGGAAGTCCCGTCCAGTTAGCAAGTCGTGCCTAGGAAAAGGACACTGCCTCCCTTGATGTCTTTTCAGGCTATGCTTCTGACACCGCAGATGCCGTGCATCATGGCCCGTTCCAGTCCAAGTGGGACCTTGCCATTGACAACTTGACGCGTCTTTGTTACGCTCATCCTCTCAAAACAACTGTCACTGGTGCCAGTGACACCTTTGTCATTATTTTTGGTCCCAGTCATGAATATGCAAGTATCTTTCAGAGGAAGGGACAGTCCTGCTGGGGTGTTGTGGCAGGTGTATTCTCGCATTATAGAGTTATATCGTTTCTCGGATGCTAGAAGTAAGACTGGTCAGAACAGAAGGACAGTTTTGACATTGTGATTAGATAAGTACAGTTATTATGTATGTGCAAGTAAATACATATTATATATGAAAGGTAAATAAACCGATAAACACTAACCATGTCAAGCAAAAAAATACTACTACTACTACTAGTAATAATAATAAATAATAAACACCTGTGGAAACAGCAAAAAGGTAAAAATGTGCAATAAATATAAATTTTCACAGAAATGTTTTGTGACCTTAAGCTAAATTAAAATGTGTATTTAATTGTTGGTCATTCTAGTAAAGTGGTAACTAGCAGTTAGTGACATTTGGGAAGCTGCAAAGGTAATAAAGCCCCGTGTGATTAGGCGTAGTGCAAGTATGGAAGGGTCTCCTTCAGAGAAACCGCTGACTATATAGTTTTGTAATGTAATCTGTTCGCTATGCACTGATTTCAGAACAGCAGATTTTTCTCACGTTCACGTTAAGTATTTTCTTCAATTTGAAAACGGAAAGGAAAAGGGAGCATAAGCAGCTCCACTGTGAGGCATAAAGTAAAGTGAATGTCATACAATCAGTGTTCAGAGTTTTCTGCTTACAGTGACGGTGAATTGATTATGCCGAGGTAACATGATCCTACACAGTAGCTGCCTGCGGTCTGACAGGATATTGTCTCGGATTTCCTCTAACAGGATCTATCCTCAGGCAACTTCTAGACATTGTTACTTGTTCAGCAGTTATGTAAAATATATCAATATTGTCGCTGTACAACAAAATGTATGCTATGTCTAAAAAATTAACATTATCTAAAAATGGATATTAACTCAATCATACAGTATTTGGTAAACATAACAGTGTAAGAGTAAATATTAATCACAGCTATATCACAAAAACAATTATCAGCATTCTAAACGTGCACCAGTGTATTCGTGACACAGAATGTAAAGATTCATGGAAAGTTGGCAGAGAATCCTCTCGGGTTAGATGTGTAGGGGAAAATCAGCTGATTATGTTTACTGCATGTAATGACTTAAATAAATAAGGCGTATGCATGTTTACTATACAGTTTATTGATTAATGGTTAGCATCCAGCTGACAAATGTTGTAAAATACCAAGAACTTTCTTAGGTGCTTTGAGCTCTGTGTTGGTGTATGTGGGGGAGGGGCCTGTTTGTCTAGCCTCAAAAGAGAAAACAAAAAGGGCCCCAAAAAGATTCATTCTTATTAAGCATGAATGAAACTGGGGGGGGGGGGGGGGGGGGAAAGCCCACCAAAAAAAATCCTTTTTTTTTTAAATGGGAAAAAAAAAAAAAAAACCAAA
>JAABNY020000108.1:31016361-31026738 GCA_015164015.2 Brevimyrus niger | reverse complement strand
GCGCGTATTGCGCGGGGAAGAGACGGAATCGGTCACATCAGGGGGGCAGGGGTGGGGGGGAGGGGGGGGGGCCCGGGTTCGGGCGGACGGGAAAGGCCAGCCAAAGCAATGCATCTTATTTTATATGAGCAAATTAATAAAACATCACTGACAAAAGAGCTACTAAGGCCTATGAGCTCCTTTGTATGAAAATAATGATATTGAATATTTCAGCGAGTGAATGTAGATTAACAGCAAGAACTGGAACAAACAGCTCCATTCGCGGAAAAGCCCAGTGATCACTGTGTGTAATTGTGCAGAGTAGCTTTCATACACAACATCTTGGAAATTTTTATATATATTTTTTTTATATATTTTCTGACAGTAAAACCGATGAGCAGCAGGTACTCTGCTCATGGGGAGCTTTCGCAGCCAGTGCTTCTCGATGGAGACCCCATGAAACGTCAAAATGCAGACAAAGCGGTGACCGGACTGACCCTTAACCTGACACCGTACCCAATTTTTCGGGAATAAGAAGGGCACTTTGGGTCTTTCTTTGCTATCAGCAGACCAAAGACTTTTTGAACGTCTCTGGGTATCAATTAGCTATGTAACATTGACTTGGTGAATTTAGAAAAAACTTTTGAAGAGGAACAATCCATTAGATTTTCAGAGGTAAAATAATAAACAACTCATTTTCATTCATAATAGTGATATATTGTTTTACACAGTTCTCTTAAATATTCTTTATTTTATTGCATGTTTATTTTATTAGCATTACCTTTATGTATTTATTGTCTTCTTACTTATGTTTTCCTTGGGTTTCTGTGATACTGGAAAAAGAAATTCTCCCTATGGGGATCGATAATGTTCCATCTCATCTTATTATTATCCACTCTGGCCACAGGGTCACAGTTTACTCAGGTCAAATGACCTGATCCCAGCAACTGGGGTGATCACAAAAGTGCAATTAGTGTGTATAACAGAGCAAATGTTCTCCTGATTTGTTCAATTTAACGTCACCTCATTTTGCTGCTGTGTTTCCATGTGAAGGTTGCAGTCATTATACTTAATGGAACTTAAGATTGGCCTGTTTCAGCAATATGTCATTATTGTTTTAACATTGTATCCAGACTGCTATTCAAACTCTGTTGTATACTGAGTAATATCTAGAATCTTTTCTTAGCTGTTTGGGTAAATTAAAGCCTTTGAAAGTAACATTATTTGCCAGCTGACCAAACCTCAGAATGCAGCTGTTTGAAAAGAAACCAATTAGGCTTATATGAATTGCTATATTGTTTATATTGCGATAATAGTGATTTACATTGAGACTATAAGCAGAATACCTCTGTTAAGGATCTGAATGAGCAACATTTCGGTCAAAATATTCATTTCATAAACATCACACAGTGGTCTCTGTAATATCCAAAAAATGGCCTGAGGTGGGTACTACACAGACTTATGGACAAACTTTAATAGGATTACTTCTTTATGGTCAAACAAATATAACCAGATGTCTGGCTATATTAAAATATGCCTGTAAAGTTTCAGTGAAATGAGCAATGGCTTATTCTGGAAGTCATCGCTTCTCAAATGAAAAATCCTAATATTATGCATGACTTGTTTCTCTGTAGGTGATAATGCTTGCGCATCTGCATGGGGTGAAGCTATGTTTTTAAAGAGTTACAAGTGAATTCACTGTGAGAAATCGCAATACATTTCTTGCCAATTGTTTATATAAGCCTGCATCATACCACAACTGCAGTTTGTATCATCAAGCTTAAATAACTTTAAATAACAAATTGGGATATTGGTGCAGAGTCAGCAAAATAGACATTAAGTGTTTCCTATGTGACACGTTTTATTAGTATACATTTTCACTGAAGTACGTAGATATTTCAGGCTATAAAACATCATATTAAGCAGTAGTGAAGCACGGTTTGACTGGAGCACATGTTCCTTCTGCTTGCAGCACTTGATCTTTTGCCACCTGCACTGCAAGCTCAGTGCTATTAATTTTTTATGTTATTAATGTATTAGCTGGAGGGAGATTAACTAGCTCTGCTTCCATCCATCCATCTTCAATAAGCACATATCCAGTCAGGGTCACTAATTTACAGCCAGCCCCCAAGGACGCGGGGCATGGAGGGGCAAACTCTGAAGGGTTACTGCTTCAGGCCATCACAAATTGCACCCTACTATGTTACAAAGTACATCATTTTCTCCATAAAACAATGCACACCTGCACAGCTCCTATACTGTTCCTATACTATACTGCTGAACAGGCAGAATAATTAAGACTGCTCTTCTCACCTAATTTTACAAATAATCCCCGTGAAAAAAGTTCATGCAGTGAACTACTTACTGCATATGAAATGGGATCACATATATATTTATACACGCACACACACTGATAAGTGTTATCAACATGGTTCCTTTGTGACTTTACATTTTTATGTCTCATGGGGGGCATAAAAAGAGGCGTTTCAAAGCGCTGAGAGACGACACTTCCTGATCTTTTTTAGAGAACCGGCAGATAAAAGGAAACAGTGCGATTAATTATTCAGAGAACCCTTAAAAGCTGAGCATATGTTTTATTGATTGAGATAGAGGAACAATAGAGGCTTTCACTGTGGTTTTACTTCCGCAAATGAGTATGACTGACTAGGGTGCGAAACAAGAATCAGAGGGCTTCCTCAAGCTGTTTTCCTGACACTACAAAGCTGTGAATAAACGCTTTTCACTAGGGACAGGTGGAGCGCACGGCAAACTCGACTTAAATGTACATCTCCACACATGCAGGTTAAAAGTGTTCACTCATGACAGAATGTCAGGGGAAATGCTGACCCCGTGTTTGACAGGGGCCGAGGGTGGAATGGCTCCATTTACTTTGCGATCTATTGCTTAAGAACGGGGGATAAAGAGCGTCCCTGTACCTCCCCAGCATCTTCGTGTAGAAGTGCCTGTTTTAATGCCACTCCGCACTTCGGTTATACATTGCCTGTAGACAAAGAGATTTCCATACATCCTATTATGCTTTGAGAAGCCTCGCACACAGGAGCCCGGAGACGGATCTATGTGAATTCAGCTCGAAAAACAAGACTCCACAGCAAAGCATCTTACCACAGCTGGAGTACATACATACTACCTGTAGTATTTGAACATGTCACTTCTCAATGAAAACCCTCTCTACGAATTCATCTGCATTAAAATATATTAGACAATAAAATACACCTGTGGCAACGGCAAAAAAGTTAAAATGTACAAACTGCTTCCTCCAGTAACTTTTCTCCATGGCGGACCGCCACGCCAAAATCTTCACCATCGCACACGGTCAGATCTAGACAAAATTTGTGCTCTGCCCATTCAATTGGTCACGTTTAGCCTTGTGCCACCTGAATCTGCCAATCACGTTTATAACATTCGTCCCATCAGGTATTCTTCTGCAAAGCATTTTCATTAACCTTTGAAAGTGGAGCAGAAACGTTACCTTATTCCTATAAAATTTCCTTCTAGTTAAAATGTATAATTTACTGCTGTAGTTTGCTGTAATGTTGTGTTAAGTAGTGGTTCAGTTAACTCTTAGATATTTAGCCAGCAAATATCTAACATTACTGTTGGCTAGGAAGCTCACTGAAACAGAAAATTGGAACCCGTGTCCGCTGATTTGGTAACCGTGGTCACTGACTAATCTAGAAATTAATCTTTGTCATAGGTACATAAAAACAAGTAATGTATATAATAATGATATAGTATTTGGAATATATACACCACAGATATGAGTGCGCTGTTGTATATAACATGACAGTTTGCTAACGTAGACATCATCGCAGGTTTTCCAACTTCGGTCAATTGGCAGGGGAGACATTTTCAATTTCAGACAAGTCTACGTACACATGTACAAGCATTTACATACCTGTATATGTAACAGTTTTATTATCTTAACAATAAACAATAATATTGATAATGGTCATTGAAAAAGAACTGGCTTAAATTAATTCATATAATTGACATATTGTTTGTTTACGTATTGTTGGCAGGGAACATGCCGACACTAAACAATAATAATGAAAAACAAAAAATACATACAACATTAATCTTATTCCTGCATTTTTTCTGTAGTTATACCCCCACCCTCCAATCTCATTGCCCTCAAGCCAAACCTCTTCATCCACAGGAAACACTGGAATATCAAAAGTAATATTCAAAAAAAGCTACAATCCAACAACAATGCACTGGTATCACACACAGTTTTTTGGCTGCAGCCACATCAAAACTTACTAGGGAATTAATGACGCTACTTTAACCTTTACTGATTGACAGACCAGCTTGTCCCACTAATGAGATGGAGAGTGATTTTATCAATCGTTCACATTCCTTTGGGTCAGTAACACAGCATGTGGTTCATTAACTTAACTCAAAGGAAAAAAAGAAATCTCACCACTCTCCACAGCTTCGGCTATTTCGGTGTATTTCGGTTATACATTTTTCATTATAGTGCTGTGAACTTGATTCCCTATAAAATACACCTATTCGTTTTCAGCCAGAAAGCACTTTTATCTGTATAACTAGTGTGCATAGTAAGTGTACAATGCAATACAGTGGAAACTCAGATTACGAGTAACGCAGTTTATGAGTGTTCCGCAAGTTGAGGAACGATTAATAAATTTTGACTTGGAAACCAAGAAAAATCTTGCAATACGAGTATTACATATACCCTTTGTCTGATGAGCGTCACGTGATCACAACTGTCTATAAAACACAACAACATCTCTCTCTGTTTCGCTGAGGGATTGTGGGTAATTGTATCCCATTCTCAGTCTTGGTCGTGTGCCACACTCAACATTTTTTTCAACATTTTAGTCAACATTTAGTAGAAAAGCACCACCCGAATCGTAGTAGTGCCAGCAATGAATCTGCTTAATGACAATAAAATGTCCACATTTCCGCAAAATCAAAAAGCGCAACAACAAACGCAGCTGTCACTGGATAAGTTCCTTGTTAAAGTCACACAAAAAGAAAGATTCCAGTGAGCCAACAAATAGCAGTGATTCAGTTATTTAAAGTGAAAATCAACAAACTGTCTACAAAATAGCCCTTCTCTTCTCCTCTCTCCCGCCTCCCTCACACCATCCATGATTCTTTTCAAAGGTAAATTGTACGTTAATTTGTTTTACATATATTTTACTTTATATTTAGTATTAATCATTTTTATATGAATATTTTAGGGTTTCCATTATTTCTTATAGGAAAATTTACTTGGATATACGAGTGCCTTGGATTACAAGCATGTTTCCGGGACGAATTATGTTCGCAAACCAAGGTACCACTGTATTATGCACGGCTAAGAATCAATTCAGCGTATGAAAGGTGACAATTAAAACATTTGGAAAAAATGTACACATCCCAGTGGTTCCTAAAAGACTAATCACGCAGCTGGTGGCTTTCTTGTTAAAATTCCTGACAGCTGTCCAGCTCTGCTCTACCAGCTCGTGGCTCTTCTGCAACGGCACACTGACCTGAGATCAGTAAACTAGCATGTCTCTGCTTTGCCACTCAGCCAGTTAAAGCACTTTCCTGGCTTCTATTTTCATCACCATTATCCCCAGCTAATTGCAATTAAAATGAATTAAAAACCACGGTTACAGTCAGTCCCAGGTCAACAAAAAGAAAAGCCTTGGATTGTTGGCCTCACACCGCATTCTACCAAGGCATTTAATTAAGGTTCAATAGGCTTGTTTTAAACACAATTTCAATTTTAAGCATCACAGCAAACGTGACAGCCAGTCAGACGATGATTCATGCCCTGTGCAGAACAAAACTGATTGCAAGCACAACTCAACTGCATGTAAAATACATATAAGCCATCTTTTTAGGCACTGACTTGCAGTGAAGAATACAATTCTGACAAAACATATTCAGGTACATGTACAATACTGGTAGGAGCACTGTTGTTTCACAAAATGGGACATGATATGGTGAATTGAAACTGAAATCACCAAATTGACCGAAGGCAAAAAATGTACATGTGTGACCTCAGCGACGATTTGGCCCCGAATCCTGAGTTATTCCCAGCCTCGCACTTGTAGCTTCCAGGACAGGCCCTGGACCCCAACAACCTTGCATAGGACAAGTGGTCATAGAAAATGGTTGCATATTCACTCGTTTGCTAGATCATTTCAATATGTAATTAAGCAAAGGACATTTTCAGAACCACGATTAAAACAGGGTTTTTGCGCTATTGGTTTATAAACAGATATGGGTGTGTGGGGCGGAAATTGAAATGTATATATTGAGCAAAAAATTGACATAAAATGCATGTGGGGCCCCATTAGTATTTCCACATTTAGCTTCAGTCGAAACGTACTGTAAAGACAGACAATAAGTAATTAAACAAAAATATAGTAATTCATTTTACAATTTCTCTTCTGTCCAGTCAGTGATTCCAGTTGTAGGAAATGAATGCACTCAAACAGATGTTCAAGTATTGCTTTGCCATGACCTATTTTATTAGCTCTGCTTTAATATTGTACGGTACACTGCAAAAAATAACCTGCTTCAGTCACAAATGGTGACTGAAAAACAGCTCATATGAATAAAAAGCACACAAAGCTCTTAATGAATCTGCCCAGGCCATTACTGATTGCTGAAGAAATGACCCTGAAAATCACAACAGCACATATTCGAATGGCCTTTGATTTTCTTACTGTTTGCCTGTCCCCAAAACTCCCCTAAAGCATGGGGGGGGGGGGGGCACTTATGTATATGCAACAGCAAAATCATCTCGATATACTGTGGCTGCTGATTAGGCTTGTCACTACACCAATTAGTTGTTACGCAACAGCCTGCCCTTGTATGTGTGGCCTCTGACATCTCACTGGTGATGTGTGACAGGTATTTACCACAAGACGCACCTGTTTCAAGAATACCTCTGCTATGCTACACCACTCCATATTCCCGGAATACTCTTAATGTTGCACTTTCTGCTGATTTTAATAATTGTCTAATTAGCAAGTGTAGTTCCTCCTTGTACCTGGGCATTCATTGGAGTGTCAGCCAGCCCTCACTTATGCCTGGCTGAGAGCATGACAGTCGTATGTCTGTATAATGCTGTATGTCTCTATCATGCTGTCTGCCTCACTTGCATGTCACCCCGGGATGTCAAAATGACTTAAGGTTATCGCTCAAGTTACTACAGTGAAGTTCACAACAATCAGAAGATGCTACAGACTTTTTTTTTGTTTTGTTTTTATAACGTTGGAGAAAATGCTATAATCCACAGCACATCAGATACAAATGCGATGGATAATTTACCTCCTGATGCTGAGCGTGAGCCAGACAAAAACACGGTAGCCTTCATGGCAAAGCTGACAGCTGCATCCAGGGCTCAGTGACTGAGAGTCTGAATAGTCATTTTGCTGAACTTGCGATGAATGTTGAACCTGGCCTCACCCGTGCTATAAGCCATCTACTGCCACTATTCATTATTGAGGATCCAGGAAGGATAATCGGCAGCAGGATTAGTCTAACGGACTACATTTTGCCAAGTTTGGTGGAGAAAGGACATTGGTATGGGGTTGTTTTTCAGGGGTTGGGCTAGACTCATTAATTCCAGTGAAGGGAAAGCTTAATACTTCAGCACACCAAGATATTTGGGACAATTTTATGCTTCCAAATTTATGGGAACAGTTTGGCAGAGGTCCATTTCTGCTCCAGCATGACGGTGCCCCAATGCGAAAAGCGAGATCCCTAAAGACATGGTTGGGTGAGTGCAGTGTGGAAGAACTTGAGTGGCCCACACAGAGCCCTCACCTCAACCCCATCAAAACACCTTTGGGGTGAACTGGACTGCAAGCCAGGCCTTCACGTCCAACAAGCAACGATAGCTTGCTGATTGGCTGACCACTGCTGCCAACTTGGAAATTACATGGAAGTGTGGTGTAAATGTTTTTAAGGCTTCGGTGCCTCCAAACATGACGGCTGAAAGATGCTGCTGCTGCTGCAAAGCATTAAAATTTTTAAATAAATGCACTTAGTGCTTAATGATCAGGATGCAAATTTTTCCCCCTTTTTTCCCCATGTGATGCCACTAATTACTTGACTACTTAATTACTTTGCTAATTACTTTCTTGAAAGGCATAACCTCTGCATAAAGACAACTATTAATACGCCAAAATCTAAGCATGTCAAACTTTCAAGCACTTTTAAGCTGATTTTACTGCAAGGTTTTCACAGATGGGGAAATTTGTGTTGAAATGTGAAAGTTCGAGAGCAGAGCGCCGGCCAAGGACGCGCGCGGCTCATTGGGGTGCGGAGCTCGTCCATTCGGCAGCCACCCTGCTCCTCACTGTCAGGGTGGTAATAAACATGGAAAGCTGCAGCTGATACATGGCTAATATCTCCAGCAAGCCAAGGACATCGCACTAATGGGGGGACGGGATACGAGGACGCCACGGGTGTCTGGTGCGACACTTGTGCCATCACCACTGACCGGCAGGCCTGCGATAAAGTCTGGTGATGCGTCTGACGTCAAATGGCAGATCTGCCGTTTGACATGTTTGATGGGAAAGAACAGCAAAGCTTACAAAGTTATCAGTGGGGAACCACGACCACCGGCTTGTTCCAATATCAAGCTGTGGCCCCCATTGAGGCAAAGGCAGCTCAATGCTAAATTAAGTAAAGTAAATCTGCATTTACACAAAAATAAGATATATGGAGTTTATGGAAGTGCTAATGCAAAAAAGCAACACAAGTCTGAAAATTCACATTTAATCTAACTTATTTTGCAGATGCTTTTATCTGAAGCAACACAGTTTTATTTGTCCCTGGGACAATTGGGGTTAAGGGCCTTGCTCAGGGGCCCAAAGGCCGACCCTGGGATTCGAACCACCACTTTCCCATCACAGGCAGAGTGATCTAACCCACACATACCTTCCTTTAAGACATTTTACTAGTAAATGTTTCAGTATTTCCTCTGGTAACATTTCCCCATGGCTGCCCGCCACACCACAATCTTCTATCCAATCCATCAATCTAATCCAACACCTTGGTGACTCGCTCTAGATGGCCGATTCCCACTCCCCCTCCCCCCATGCAAGCATTACGGAATTCAACTGGTAGGAAAAGAAAATCAGGTGAGGTATGTAAACAGAGCATGGGTGGAGGGCGCATCTCTCCCATTGTCACACACACAGTTTCATTACAGGTTTGTGAAGTTCAGAGGCTAGCTGGTTATGGGTATCGGATACTGGAAATATTAGAAAAATATATATGTCGATTACCTTTTACGTCTTTGATGTGCACAGCGACTTGCAGCAGAGCATCCTTGTTAATTAGCATCGCACTAAAGAGCTAAATGCACAGTAGGACTTGCAGCCACGACATCCCTGGTTTAATGTTCATGCATTATATGCATATGCAAAACCTGTAGTGGCAAAAAAAAAAAACGGAAAGCCTAGAGAGGAAACACAGAATTTAAGCGATGCTGAACATCAGGGACACCACTTAGCGTTTAACATGCATGGTGACTGGCAGCCTTTAATTAGCATAGCACTAAAGTGCTAACTGCACGGTGAGGGGCAGGAAAAGCAGCCAGGCCCGATTTCCCATCTTTAATGGCACTACAGCTCCCGTTTCACACCAGCTCTGATATTTCATGTCATGGCAGCGCAGAGACCACACAAATGTATCAGAATTAATTACAATAATTCTGTATGAACGTGTGGCATTTTAGACACGATGATGCAGCACTTTCCTTCGGTATTTTGCTGAAGGTGTGGGCCCTGACTGATGTGCTGTTTCAGGGCCGACAAGCAGTATAATTTGTTTATTCAAGGCATTCAAGAAAATAAAGCAAAAGTGAAATGGGGGTGTATGGACACTGGTATATAGTCAAAATATGGGAAAATGGAGGGGGGGCAACTATTATCTGGACAGAATCCCAGAAATGTACAAGAGGACAGAAAAAATAAAAGAAATGTCACTACTCCATCAATAGGGGACAAGCTAAGCATATCATACTGAAAATATGAACATATAACAGCTGTGAATAATTCCGACTTTGCTTTGAGGATCTACTTCCTTATAGGTGCAATAGCTGTTATAATGATGGAAACCACAACATGCACAAGCGGAGTAAAACAGGAGGGATTTTACAGTATGATACTAGTTATTGTGCACATTATTATGGAGATACAGGGCGGAGTACAAGCCAGTGCTTCGGCTCTCCTTCACAAACACATCTTCCTCATGAAGCAAACAGAGGAGCGAGGGTGACTGTGGCCTGCGGCCAGTGAGCCCTAACCCAGGGATTCAGAGTGTAATGTGGTCAGTAAGGAGCGAGGGTAACTGTGGCCTGCGGCCAGTGAGCCCTAACCCAGGGATTCAGAGTGTCATGTG
>JAABNY020000108.1:30991391-31016261 GCA_015164015.2 Brevimyrus niger | reverse complement strand
CTAACCCAGGGATTCAGAGTGTCATGTGGTCAGTAAGGAGCGAGGGTAACTGTGGCCTGCGGCCAGTGAGCCCTAACCCAGGGATTCAGAGTGTCATGTGGTCAGTAAGGAGCGAGGGTAACTGTGGCCTGCGGCCAGTGAGCCCTAACCCAGGGACTCAGTGTGTCATGTGGTCAGTAAGGAGCGAGGGTAACTGTGCCCTGCGGCCAGTGAGCCCTAACCCAGGGATTCAGAGTGTCATGTGGTCAGTAAGCCCCGTCAATTTAGCTGGTATCAGCCTCACAAACTGAAGACACAAAAACAGATGAACCATCACATCAATCTAAGAAAGAGATCCTAATATCATGTGACGTTGCTCACAAATCAGATTAAACTTCTAATCATGTTATTATTGGTGTGCAGGACCCTGTTAGACTTTATTGTATGTTATGGGCTCTGCTGCACCTGCCAGACCACCCCCCTGTTTTGTGTCTCACATGTCGCTCCCACCCCCCATCATGCAAGTGTAATGAAATTAGACAGGGGAGTTAGTGATGGGGCATCTCCCTCCCTTCTGCTTGTCTTTACCTTGAGCCCCCCCTCAGAGTGACTGGGAAGGGACATGGCTAATCACTCTCAAAAGGCAGATTAACATGGGGGATGACAGTGGACAAATCCCCTGGGGGGGGTGGGGAGGCACCTGCCTCACAAATCGATGCTGGATTAGAGTCCCGCGAGATTTTCGCTCATGTGGCCGGGAGAGATACGGGGTCTGCATGCTACAACTGTGTCCTCTTAATGGACCTGCGCTTAATCCGCCGCTCAGGATTCAACATCCTTTATGTGCCTTTTGTTCATCGCTACGTTACTTTGCCATACAGCTGGCAACATGTAACATACAACAGGATTAGACGGCACAAAACATCACAAAGGGCAATCACAAAACATCACAAAGGGCAATCACAAAACATCACAAAGGGCAATCACAAAACATCACAACACAGGAGTACAAGTAGGAGATGCAGAGCTACCTATTTATAAACATATGACTTAAATATAAGAAAAAGAAATGGCTGAAATGGGGAATACTAGAGTAGTGTGTAGTACAGTTAGGCTCTGTTCAGGAAAGTGAGCTCTGCTGTATGCGGGGGCTGAAATAAACAAGCTGCACTTTTGCTTAACAGACACACAAAGGTTATGAAGCCACTTTGCTGGCAGAGAGATAATCACAAACACAGCATTTAAACACCGCAGATTAAAATTGAAGGCTCTTGTACATATTGTTGCGTTTTCTAATTTTAAATATCAATATGTTTGCTAACACGAGTACAACACGATATATATACTACCTGCTGATACAAATGTTTCTCTATTTCTGAGATGCATCAGTAGACCAGGAGGGACGCAGCATAAAACCAAAACAGATTTTCACTTGTGGGCAAGGTTTGCCCCCTAAGAGCATCACAGCGTAATATGAACGCAGAATGCATGCCTTGAGCTGCAGATGGGGGGCTCCTTTGTTCAGGTCCTCATGCGGATCAATAAAGACACTAAAGCCACTTATAGGGCGCATTAGGGAAGCGGAATCCTCTTTGGAGACACCTTAAGGGCTGAACATTAGAGGCCGGCTTCATCCTGCCACTGCATACTTCAAAGCTAAAAGGATAAAACAAAGATCAGCGGCTTTGAGAACCTCAGTCAGAATATCAGAATATGCAGCTGGCATTCAGACTTGCATAAATGTGTATTAAATAACAGTTTTCTTTGCTCCACCTGCTCTTAATAATACATGTTATTATGGTAGCATGGGGGTATCTGAAAACTTAACTGCCCCACCCGCAAAAACCGGGCTTTAAAAAATTTATGAATGAAGGAATGAATAAATAAAATGCATGCTGTCTATCCACTCATAGCCAAAAATCTACGGCGAATGAAAATAATGCAATTCATCATTTGATTTATATATTAAGCAGCCAGCTAAAAAAAAAAATGCACACGTGAATTTACGTTTATTTCAGCAGCCTTGGCCCAATCCTTGGTAAGGTTCCAGGCGCGGCTCCCTCAAGCGAGTCCAATTTCAGACACGCTGACTCGCGCACTGCAGGACCTGTAGAGATGTTTTGCTGGCCAGAGCTTTCAGAAACTCTGTAAGCTCAGGGGTGTGGAAATCAAATCTGAGTGAATTTATAATAGGAGGAAACAAGAGGTCCTGGAGACAAGAGCAGTGATCATAATTGCTTGGATTACAGAGACCCTCACGGGGTCATGTCTGCAATGGGCTGACTTGTCTTTAGGAAGAGCATTTTTCATTGTGGGGTCACCGGGGGCCCGATCGAAGCTGTTCTGCACTAAACAATGATCTCAACCTCCGGATCATATGCACAGGCAGCTCTCAACTTGCATAAAACCAAATTAAATACATCCAGACTTGCCTAAAAAGACTTTGTTGAACAGAGTACCCAAGTCGGTCAACAATTGCTTTCGCAATGTTTTTCAAATACGTGTTTGCGTTAATCTGTTGACATTTCAAGGAAATGAAAAGCATCAACGACTGGATGAGGATTTTTGCAAAGAAAGTGTCTAACTGCGGAATCTCAGATATCAGATTTAGCACCGGCAAGTACATTTGCGTGTATGAGGAATTTGGCATGGTATGTAATTGCAGTCACAAGACTGGAAAAATAACAACACTAAACATGCAAATGATACCTGCGTTCGATACAATACATAATACTATAGTACCACCTAGAAAGCTGGGTGATGAAGTTATCAGGTTGAAGCTGTACAGAAAACAAGAGGATAAACAATAAAGTGGTCACACAGAACTCATGTGTATGTAAGTATATTAGACATTGGGTGAATCAGTGTACGTGTCCCAAGGTGATCTGAATAATGTTAGTGAGTATGAATATGCTATTGTTGCGATGGTGACTGCTAAACATAAAAGCAACGTGAACATGAACGGCGTTTCAAGTTCTGCTATTGCTTTAAAAATAGAAATTTAAAAAATGGTTTCAGCTCTGCCTTAGAGTCAAAGTTAAATTATGTCAGATAATGGTGTATATTGACTAACGCTCGTGGGGCTTGTATGTGCTTTTCTAATTAGGACATCATTGGATTCCACAAAAATCTCCGCAAAGGAGTCCCTAAGGCAAAGAACTGAGGAGCGAATCCTGTTTTCCACACTGAGGTCTGCCTCCTCCCTCCACTGAAAGATCTCCAGCTCTCTTCTGACATAATTACTGTGTACCACTCCCAGGCACGGAGATGCTGCTACAAGCTAGAGATCTGAGCAAATAATATGGTGCTTTAATGGAGACAAAAAGGTCAATGGGGCTATCTGGGAGGTAGACCTTTCTAAGCACTTATGGGAGGCTGTATAAATCTTTAATCGTGTTAGAGTGTGAACACGTTCCATCACAAGTAGGTGTGGGTGTTGAGGTTTTGCTGCACCCAGACCTCCAGTGCAAAAAGAGCCTGCAGTTGGAACCATAATGGTTAGAGACCTGCCCGAGTAAAAAGGTTCAAGTCCCACCCAGTGGAGATTTGAACAGCATACATCCCGAACACCATCAATTCATCCATTTTCCATCTGCTTCTCCTGGACATGTTTGCAGGGGAATGGAATGCCAGTGTGTCTCAGTACACAAGGCAGGGGATGCAATGCCAGGCCATCACAGGACACACACATACAGCCACATTATAGGGAATTTAGAGGCGCCAGTTAGCCAAATCGTATGGCTTTAGAATGCCGGGGAAAGCCCAGGAAAATAAGGGAGAACCGGCTAACTGCACACAGTGAGCGGAGGTGGGATTGGGATCCTCAGACTGTGCATGTGTGAGGTGCAGTGCTGCCCACTTAGCCACAGTGATGCTGTCAACTCGATTCAGCACAGAACAAAAACCTGCATAAAATGTGTCACTCCGGAGAAGTGCATTAGTGACAAAAACAACTCTGGATACAAAACACTTAGCTTTCCTTTGTTAGACACTATTCTTCTACGTCTCACAATAAGAAACTGAAACAGAATTGTTTAGACTTCCCTTAATTTATTTAGCAGATGGTCTTGCCCAATGTGACACGCGAGTGAGACTAATATTCTTGATAACACTAACGATACTCCCAGTACTAATAAGATTCATGGTGAAGCTTTTCATGTTGCAATGTAGACTTGTCAATGAATACAGGCAAGCTGAACTTTACATCTGTTCAGCCAAATGAGATGAGCCAATGATGCACAAGTAAACTGGATGTAATATTTTTACCATTAAAATGTTTACCTTTTCACCAGTACAGACCCCTAACAGCCAATGTGCACATTATAATTGCACAATGATGAGTACTATATGAAGAGATGTTTATTGATTGTACGTCTGTGTCACTTTCTGCATTGCACTACATGAATATGCTCAGAACTGCTGTATTTATCACACTGGTTACATTTACTCCTGTCTGCTGTGCATCTTGTATCGGTTCCTTGTCTACACCGGCCCTAAGTGTTAGTTTTCTATTGTTAAGCCTTTGTCGCGTGTCAGTAGAGATTCTGATTCTCTGATGGTGAGAAAGTGACACAGTCGCTGTCTAATCAGTGTCACCTGAGCTCCCCTCTCCTGCGGATGGCCACACAAGCACCTAGTGGAAAATCACTAAAACAAACAATATTTCTTCATGAAGACAACATACTGCTGAAAGTAACCAAACACACCTCCCGTGGAGTAGTCTGCACTTCATATTTAGAATCTCCTAAAAACTCATTATTGAGTACAAACTAACAGCTATTCAATCTGATGTCCTCTGCCCTGTATGTTCAATGCTATAGTATGGGTGGGGACCTCACAGTGCTGCCAGGCAGTATGACCAAAAATTTGTATTACAGTATTTTTAAAGATTCTGGTGGTTTCATGGTATATCCTAGTGTGTGTGTGTGTGTGTGTGTGTGTGTGTCTATATATATATATATATATATATAAAGTTTACCCTTACCAGAGTAGCAACTGTTTACACCAATTAAATATGTTTTAATATGTTTATTTTTTAATGTGCCTTTACATTATTAGAAATTGTTTACATTTAGTATAACTGACCTGATTCATTAGGTTATTAATGCATATTCAGCTTGACAGTTTTATTGATTACAGCCTTGTACAGTAGTACATTGGAACACAAACAATTCAGTTCAGAAGGCTGATCGGGTTGCGATTAGGTCAAGGTCTAAGTCAAATTTCCCCATAAGAAATAATGTAAATGAATTTAATCCATTCCAGTCCCCCAAATAATTGCCTATTTAAACCTATTCACCTCCCTACATAATGATAAAATGCATTAACATTCAAAATATAACACTAATACACATAAAAAAGCACACATAGAAAATATCTATTAAATGACAATGCCACACTCTGAAGTGAAAGAAGACACACGTGCGCCACACTCAAGTGTCCCTATGATCTACCTTTTAAGTGCTACAGTGCTACTCTCACTACTTTCCACTTTGGTTTGCTGCTATCACTGCTCAGTTTCTTAGGGACCATGATTACTGCATCACTGAATGTACTGTAGATAAAGCACAAAAAACTGGACAGAGGAATGCAACTCCTATGAGACTTTTGAGCGATTCATAGGCGTCCAGCGTCCCAGCCGGTCTGTTTGCCTAAATCAATAATATTACGGATTTTGCTTTACCAACATGCATTTATTTGCAGACCTAATTACAATATACTTAATCCAACTTATCAGGCACAGACTGAAGCAGTAGCTATAAAAACTACGATGTTGATCAGCTATATATGGAGAATTGTTGTTTTATGAAGTTATAACTGTTAGCTATAAGGGTTAACAGGCGTCCCCTCTCAATACACTCTACACTGTGATCCATATTGCTTCCATAGTGCTTCTAGCAGGGAAAAAAATTGCATAATTTTTTGTGTACTGAAGCATTACAGTCAATCAATGTTATTGCAGCCATTCTATGGTACACATACACATATAGAAATTCATACTACACGGGAAATTAAACTACATATACTGATTCATTGGAATACCACCCAGCACTAGCTCATACATGTTCCCTCAAAAGATAAGGAAACTGACTCTTACAGACCACACAATTGAGACAGTATAAAACAAGGCTGAAGATTTGCTTGCTGTCAAAGATGTCTGCTCTTTTCTAGAAATGATAATATCTGAGGACTCCCCAAAGTTACCTTGGAGCAGAGCAGTGTGATTGGTGAGATGATTGCTTTGTTCTCTCCATGGAAGGTAGGTCTCCCCAACCAGTACTTTAGAAATGCCACATAGAGTGTGATATTAGTGTCAACTGCCTAGTCAATCGCAAATGCCACTTTAAAATCTCAGCCCAACATCTGCTGCCATCCGAGGGCCTTCACACGAATACAAAGTACTACCGGAATATAACAACTACAGAGTCATACTGTAGATGTGTGTGTGTGTGTGTGTGCGTAAGTAAACCACTCCATACCGAAGAAGTGATGACATTTTCAAACAAGTCAATCTAGAAATGGACACTGACACCTACATAAAAGTATTGAAAATGAATTTTGACACCCTTCAAGTTTTTTTTTCCCTTGAATAAATTGAAATTGAGTGTATTTTGGGTGCATGTAAATAGAAGTGGGTTTGTAATTTCTGAGACCCCACTCAAGAAAAGTTACTTTGAAGCCTCCTGAGTGTAGTGACTGTTTGCAGCCAACAGGGGGGCTCACACAAAAGAGGGATGAATTGATGGATTGAGGGGTGATACACACCACTGTTGCATGCAAAGCCTTGGTAGTTGCTAACATACATCAATATCAAAAATGCAACTTTTCCATCAATTTTAACTTGTGTGCAGCAGGAATTAATGCATAAAAAATATGAATGATTTAAAAAAAAATAAAAAAATCATTGAAATTTCCTTTCTAATAAAATTTACTTTGTGTTTCAGGGACCAGGAAACATTAATGCGACAAAAAATGTCATTTTTCATCCCACCAGAAACTATCAAGATCAAAGGAGAGCTCAGTTTATTCATCTACAAAAGGGCCAACCGGCTGAACATGGAGATGACTAAGGATGAATGTAAGCATCACAACTCCGACAGCATGCGCTACTGAAGCTGTCTATTCAGTAACATTCATCTGCCATGAGTATGAAATCATTTTGTTGTTTACAAGCCACAGGTTTGCAGTTGCCGTTTCACGGAAACATCTACTTCATTTAAGATGCCAGCTTACTCACAGATATCCAAAATCTACAGGTTTCCTTCCCACTAAACATGTTGCACTTGGGGAAATTATTTATTAAACCCTCCGGGGCTAGGACGACATTCATCTTGTACTTCGTCAAGAGAGGTAATTGGTAAATGAGGGCAGACATATTACTCACAGCAGCAGGCCAGCATTAAATGGCATGTTCAAAAGCGGCAGACATTGTCTGGAAGGTCCCCTGAATGGCTCAGCTGGTAGGAGTGCCAATCTGAGGGGAGTGTTATAGTGCTGTGTATGAAGCACGCCTGCCTCTGCTCTGGGTTGATGGGGACTTATCAACATTCCTCTGTCATCGAGGACTTGCGAAGGCCAGTGCGTCTGGGGTCAGTAGTTCCCCGTCACGCATCGCAGACCTGACTCACCAGGAGAGAGAAGTCGCTTGTCCTAATGGAGCCGCAGATTCAGTGGTGTAACCTGACCCACCAAATAGATGACAGGTCAGTACGTGGGGGAACCCCAGTGTCCGCTGGCTCACTAACGGGTAGGAGGTCTGGCCTGGACAGATGCGCCCAGATTCACATCCCTGAATCGGTGTAGGTGTTTTATAGGTCAATGTTGCATCAATCTCAGCTTGAACGATTTGATACGAGGTCGTTACACCGGGGATCTGCGTCTCCTGCAGTGTTCAGTACGATTACTGACTCATCCACCTATTCATTGATTACCATATCTATGTCATACTTGTTTATTTTTATTCAGAGATTGTTGCATGTTGTACAGTATGTGTACTGTATATTGTTCGTTTCGGCCTTTTTGAGTAGTTGTGTACTCTGCAGTTGGAAATCGTAATCATAACGATTTCCTTTGGGATAATAAAAGTTTTCAGTTTCTGATTCAGTGGAATCACTCTGTTGACCCTGGTGACCTGCCAATCACAGGTGAATAGTCCTAAGTTGCTGAGACACTGCTCCCCCAAAAGTAACAGCAGTGCCATTACTACCGCTTCCAAATCTAGCCTCTTGTCATGGTAATATCAGACTTGTTCTAAATCATTCATTATATATTGAGCATAAACACACTCAGAGAGCAGCCATTAGTATAATTCTGAATTCAGAAAACAAGCTAAAATGGTTGTAATTTCAGAGTAGAAAAGTAAACACAAGCCTCACACTGGTGCATCGCAGCAGGGACTTCAGTCTTCCGCCACTCCATTTTCTTAATGTCTTCTACTCGATTACACCTTAATTCCTGTTATAAACCTGATAGCGGTGGCGCTCAGTGTTGACCGGCTGAGCCGAAATCTCAAGTGTTCTTCACTGCTCCCTTAAATGATAGTAACGTGCTGCCGAAACATGGCAAACTCCAGTCCCAGATTTAACTGCTACATTGTAATAGCATCCACTTACCTTCTGTATTTAATCACACTACAGTTTGAGTGGAATAAATTAAGAGAACAAAAGACAGCAAACCACTGCTTTAAAATCATACAAGAACCTGCATAAACAGCAAAGTGCGCTGCGAGAAGTGTCACATAATGGTTTGGACTGAAAAACAGACTGAACCTCCCAGGTTTCACATTAACTACCCGCTACTGAGTATCTCCTGCATGTCTGATATAGAACACCTCTGAAAAATGCAAAGCATTATAACACATTTAAATAAAAAGATAAACTGAAGATTCTGAAATTAAAATGGTCGTAAAGGCAAGGAAGTACTGACATGCATATGTCCCCTGTTCCACCAGGGTTACCTGGATGCATCTCAAATAAGCAAGCAGCAGTATTACAGACTGGTTTCCAGGAAAGTGCTTTCCCTGAATATGCAGGGTACCGATGCACTCAAGTAGACCTATTCAAATGACATTTCAGTCAATGACGGACTAGCTATTGAAATGGAAAATGCCAAAACATGCATTTCAAACATCATAAAATAAACAGATTAAACTTTGATCCCCCACCAATAGGTAAAAAAAAATATTTTCAGAAATGATTTTCTGTGCCAGACTGTTGTGAAAACAAAGCCTGGCAATGCTGTTAATTGCCAAATATTTGCATGAGCCATACTGGTGAGACTGACATCTGTATGCACACAGAATGGTTTAGCCGTTCACGCACTCCCATGGCACCGTGGGCTGGACTGGGGATGGCGGTGTGCGGCTCGGGGGTTAGGATGCTGTGCCTGTGATCAGATAGTTGCTGGTTCAAATCCTAGGGTTGGCGGAATGATATCACTGTTGGTCCCTTGAGGCCCTGCTTTCTTAAAAAATGTATACTGCTCTGCATAGAAGTGTATGCCAAGTAAATGAAAATTATGCACCGTCTCTCCATTAGCTGCTGTAATAACTGAAGTAATCCCACACAAGTGAGAGTGCTCTGTGGAGGGAAAATGCTGGAGTTATTCATAACAGTAATTAAAAAGCCAGCAGCACTAGTGATGACAATGTGCTGCACGTTAACACCTATGTGCAGGATCATAAGTGGATATTGGTGACATAATATCCTGGGACATTGCGCGATTGCTCTGTTTAGGCGCTCCTGGGGTATGCGAGGGGACTGGTGTACACATAGCGAACTGCAGGCTGTAACATACAGTAAAAGTCTGTGGTGGGTTCACAGAGAGGCTGTTGTTTTGGGATCAAAGAAAAACAGATCGTGTGAGCCTGACAGTGCGAGGAAACCCGCAAACTGCCTCCTCTTCATCAGCCTTTCATTTCAGCAGAGCCGTCACAGAAAATCTCAGGATGGAGTGAGGGGCCCGCCTTCTAGGTTTGGTGAAAAAACTGGTCACCATCCAGCCAGCAGAATGGACACTACTGGACACCCCTCCCCCGGCTGCGTCCCCAGCAAACCAGTACAGGAAGTCCAAGTTGTTTTGCCTCCAGAGTGATGATTTAATCTCTCCATGGTGATGTAATTTCTTTGCAGTGATGATGCAATCATTTCATAGTCATGATCTCTCTGTAGTGATGTTCTTTCTACACCAGGGGTGGCCAATCATATCGGCAATAGGCCATTGTCTGTGTATGTTTTTGGGAAAACCTTTAGGTCAGCTGTTACTTGTGTGGCCTCCTGCCTGCCCGCTGAATGGAATGTAATTCTGACCCTTGTTCAAGTACGTTACTAGTTTTGATAGATACCTTGATATGGGTTCATATAGCTGTTGAGATTCACACATTCATTTTATAGGAAGATAGTAATCACATCAATTAATGTACCATGTACAGTGTGTACACATAAATGGTAAATGGACTGTATTTATATAGCGCTTTTCTACTCCTACAAGCACGTTACAAATTCATGCCTCACATTCACCCATCCACACACACATTCACACACCGGTGGCGGAGGCTGCCATGCAAGGCGCCAACCAGCTCACCGGGAGCAATTTGAGGTTCAGTGTCTTGCTCAAAGACACTTTGATGGGTTCAGGAGGAACCAGGGGCTCCAACCAGCAGCCCTCCAGTTGCTGAACGATAGCACTACCTCCTGTGCCACCATCTTCCCTGTATACAGTATATGCGCTTATCAATGCCTTGACATTTATAGAGCTATTTCATGGTTTGAAATCAACAGATATTTCATGATGCAAAACACTGAAATGAAACCAAATTAATTTAAATGGACATATTTGTTCATCACTTGTCTTTACCATGACATCATTCTGGCCAAAGTAGCTATTCAGACTTTGTTGCTTGTATTTTGTGTGATCACATATATACGATACGTTACTATTATTAAGCCATATGACAAATGTATCCAGAAAACTGATATGTTTTGACATCATCCACCCTGAGAAAAAGTTTAACATAAGATGACTTATATATTTTGTTCTCCTTCTGTTTGCTGGTTTATGCCTACATTCATGCTACACAATAGCCCAGGGGTGGGCAATCCGCAAAGGACCGGTGTGTATGCAGGTTTTTGAGATAATTTAGGTCAGCTGCTGAAACCCAGGTGTGAGGACTCAGCCAGTCAGTCCTCTAATTAGTATCCTAAGCCAGCCGCTGCAGCGAAAACTAGCACACACAACGGGCTTTCTGGATAAGAGCGTCCATGCCTGCTCTATGCAGTGACATTGTTAGCAATGCCCATATCAAAAAGGAGAGAAAGCAACAGGACAGACAGCATGGGTTAACGTGCAACGCCATCCCTTTGCGGATTCACCATCGTCTCCCCACAGCAGTGACGCCATGACAAAGATCACCGGAGTAAATCTGTCACGTTAATAATAAAATGAGCTAAAGTACCTAGAGTTACATATGAATGTAGAGCCAGAAAGGGGGCATGACCCCCCCCCTTCAGCAAGGCAATCCCGGCCCAGCACCACAGGTGCATCATGCAGGGGCAGGATGTGTGCAGATTTCTCATGATCCTTACCATGTTAGATGCAGCACAGAGGAACGGAAACCAAATCAGCCACCAGAACTTAACCGAGAAAATGATGATTTGATAATCTGTATACCAAAAAACATGCTTACTGGAATTCCACAAGGAATGACTTCATTTAAAAGTAAACTCTCTGAAATTGTTTTCTGTTTGTTATGTTTCATATGATGTCATTTTTAATGATAGTAGTAAAAAAAAAAAACGGGGAAAAAAACACTTCAGGCAGCGGAAGAAAACTCTGATTAACCAGAAGTGTCATCAAGTGTGAACATTTCCTAAGAGCTTTCTATGACATCTGGCAAAAAAAGAAAAATTACATTTTTCCATATTTCTCATTCAACCCGATACATATCAAATGGTGTTTTCCCCCAAAAGATCACGCATCTGAAACCGATCTACCACTGAATACTGCCTGAATTATTGTAACATCTCTCTCTCTCTCGTGCTAAAGCAAAGAAGTGATTATCATTAATTTATATAGGAAAAAAATTGAGCTCTCCTAGACGGAAAAAAATAACCCCACAAATTATACTAAGTAACACTTAAAATCTAAAATAATACTAACATACAATAAAAGCAGGAATGATACGATAAATACACAGCCTATATAAAATAGAAATGTGTGTATTGTGTACTTTCACTTACCAGAATCAATACAGTCATGCGTCGCTTAAGGACAGGGAAATATTCTGAGAAATGTGGTGTTAGGCAGTTTCTCTGTTGTGAGACCATCATAGGGTGAACTTAACATAAACCTAGATGGTTTAATCTACTACACACCTAGGCTATATGGAATAGCCTATATAATGACTAAAAGTATAGTATAGTAAATACAGAGACCAGTAACATAGTTATCAAGCAATACGTACTGCACATAACTGAATGTCACTACACTTTTATAGTGATGTGATTTATGATTTCTAGACAATAGAATTTTTTTAACACCAGAATAATCTAATGGGGCCACCATTGTACAGTACATGCAGTCCATCATCAACTGAAACGTCATTATACTATGCATGACTATATATAACTGGTTTAATGATAAACAAACACACCAATTTAGCTTTCAACCTTTTTCGTGAAAGCAAAAAACATCTTCCGATTACTTTTGGTTAGTGAAGACAAGTGCTAATATATGAGGATGTCCAAACGCTAACCTGGATGGAATCCAAAAAACATAAAACTTCAGCTGCCCGACACACTGGAGAATTAGATGTGAACCTTGGATCTCCTGTTTTCACCAAAACTCTTCATCAGGAGCTCCACAGGACCGATTTCCAGTCGGGCTGCTACAGCCGAGCCTTTGGTCACTGTGCTGTGGGCCACTTGGCCACCATGCAGGACTCGTATCTGTCATTCCCAAGACAAACTGATGCTGCACAGGCCGCAAAAGGAGTCCCTACAACATACTAATAAATGATTGTTGCTGCTGGCAATACTGAAACCGATGTTTGCCATTCCACCATAAATATTGGCCCTGGGCCCTGTAGAGCTTCTGATTAAGAACTTGGTGAAACAGGAGGGTTGAGGTGCACATTTAATTCTCCCAGGAGTTAGGCAGCTGTGGTTTTATGTTTTTAGATACAATCCAGGTTAGTGCTCAGACATTCCTTTGAGATACACACACACACACACACACACACACACACACACACACACACACACACTTTGATACCACCCTGGACATGAAGACATATTGCACCACTGAATCAAACTGCGTCTAGGACAGGGGCAAAAAATTTTAAAATTAATACAAATGAGCCTCTACAGAACAGACTACTTGCCCTTTGACCTTTTAGTTACATAGGTTTCCATGACAGTGTTATGCATTACACTAATCTCACTTACTGCAACCACATTAGATTAATTCAGTCTGATATAGAATTTGAACTGCCTTTGAAGGGACTAGAAACTAAATACAGCATACAAGAGTCTCTTGTATTGTGGCTTAATCATGGGTGGAGGATTTAAATCATGCAGCAGAAATATTTATCGTTTTATAGGTCACAAGAGCCAAGGTGGTCATCACTTAAGATCTGGTCATTACTTTAAGAATAATAAATGCGGCATAAACGGCATACGATATAAATTTGGCCAACAGGAGAGATTTTGATTGATTTTTTTTTATCATATTGAATGCAGGGATTTTTTGTGTGTCACTAAAATATAGCCCTATGGTATTTTTTGTTGGCACATGATGTTTTGAAGACCGCAATTTAGACCCACGCTCTCTTGCGTCCGACCCGAACCCGTAAAATTTGCGGGTAACCCGTTGGGTACCCGAACCTGTGCAGGACTCTGCCTGGCAGGACTTTTGTGGGAGAGATGGTTATTCTAATATAGATAGAGTTATGACACTAGTCTAATTGCATTAGTTTTGTAACTTTTGGTTCTGCGTCTTGTTTTCTGCTTATCTACAGTTTACAAAACCAATTTGTGTTTTTAATACATGAGAAAACAAGGGAAGTTATTTGAAATGTTTTCAGATTTTTTCTATAATCGCAGATTGGCCCAATAAATATTCTACGTTCAAGACTACTATGACATGTGTTAACAGTTTATTATACAACTTCCTGTTGCAATGCCTTGCTATGGACATATCCCTTCAAAAACAGATATAATAAAATTTACAAATCAAATTATATACCGCAATATATACCATCTAACATCTATGGTTCAAATTATGCCGCAATTATTTTATGCCATATCGCACACCCCCAATAAATCTTACTTCAATCTTTACATCACAGTCATTTATATCAAAAAATCATAAGGTAATCAATATTATTAAACTTTTACCTAAGGCTTTTCTCCAACTGGCATAGTAAGTTACGTTGTATGCCTGTTCATTGTTTAATGTGCAATGCATATAAGGCTATGTTGTGTCACATCATAAGTAGTAGTCTACCCTCTGTGTCCACTCCCATTAAAATATTAATAACGACACAGGATTTTTTTGCAATGTATGCAGGAGGAATGTCATTTTGCATCACTGTGTATTTGTACACGGCTGAGATGACAATGAAGCTTTACTTGACTCTGACCCTGAATGCAGAGAGGACCTGATCATATACGAGCTCAGTGGGTGTGGTCATCAGCTGAGCCCCAGGCTGAGTGATGGATGTGTGGTGAAATGAGTTTATTTGAGGCCATTTCTTAAACTCAAGTGCGACAGAACTTTCTAAACAAAACAAACACACGCAGGATCTGAACTACTGATAAGGCAGGCATTAAAAAAAAAAACACTAATAGTAGCAACACAGACTTTAAATACTTTTAAGCTTTATATTGATATATTCCACACAGTAGCAAAAGTAATAACATAAAAAAAAAATCACATTTTCATATACTAAGGAATTTATATTTCAGTATTTCAAAGCATAATCTTTGAAATACTGAAATATAAAAGTTAATGGAGACTTTCAGAAAAGTTAATGGATTATGTTAGCATGGTCCTTCTGTTTTAACTACATCACCTTGAAGTCTGCATCACTGTTATTACAGCGTACAAAGAACGATGACAGTTCAGATAAATTATTCACATTGAACTTGTTTTACAGTCATTTTTCAGCACTGATGGCGATGATGCCGCTACATGCATATGAAATGTTATTATTGCTATAATCAGGCGCTCGTTATTTGTAAAAGGGAAAGGAATGTGAAAGTAATTATACAGTATGTAAGGAAGACCCTTTGTTTTTGAAGGTGGGAATTAATAATGTGTTCGTGATGTGATTCAGCAGCTACAGCAACATGGCTGGTAGATGCCGCCTGCGTGGAATCTGACTTCCTTTGCCACCGCTCCATAATGGCCTTTATTACACTGTGCTATCAGCTACAATGTCACAGAATGATAAATGTACAATATTAAAAAGTGCCAGTGAACAAGGTCTTTGTGCATCGAAGTTGCTGGTGCAAGGGAATCGGCAGAAACGGTCGGAAGCGGTGCTGAGCCATATCCTCTCTCTGACAATGAGAGACGATAAAGTAGCAGTTGTATATTCAAAGACAGAACGGCACACCTGTAGATAGTCTCACTGCACTTAGGAAGTAGAATGATGCTTTATTTGCTCTTTGCATGAATATGAGTTCAGATGCACTGGAATTCTTTTGTTTTTACATGAGGTCTGAGCCCAGGGTCATGCCATTTATTTGGCGCAACTGGAGGATTTTTCAGGGTTAAGGGGCCTTGCTCAAGGGCCCCACGGGGACATGGATACTCTGACAGACATGAGATTTGAACTAGCAACTTTCCGATCATAGGTTCAGGGGCCCTTGTGGCAACATTATCAGCATGGCCTCCATTCCCAGGCTCTCAGTGGGATTCACGGGATCTCCAGTGTGTTGTAGACTGAACGTGGACTCTCAGTCTCTCACAGCTGGTTACTAATGTGGATTATGCCCAGTCCTGCTCCAGGAATCCCTCTGCTATCCTACACCACTCCATTCTCTAACTGCTCTTAATGCAGCACTTCCAGCTGATCTGAATAACCGTCTCATTAGGTTCTTGCTTTATTTGGAAGGTGCTGCATAGTTCTTGCTCCTACACTGATCACACTGTACCTGAGCATTCATTGGAAGCTCACACTTGCTGCACTTATGCCTAGTCGACTTTGACAGCAGGTGTTTATAATATTTGTTGCCTCATTTGTACATTGCTTTAGACAAAAAGCGTTGGCTAAGTAAAAATAAATGTAAATGTAAGGCACTGACATACAGTCTAATCACTAAATATTTTCTGTGGAACAAAGCTTTATAGGTCAACCTACAAAACCAGCAAAGGGTTCACAAACTGATCCCAGGAGGACATGCTATTCTGCAAGAGATTATGGGCAAAAATTATAATAGCTGAGTGAAACACCCACTGGCCAGTGGGGGACACAGCCTATACGGATGTAGGGAAATGCATTGTCATTTAAATACCTGAAGAGACTTGGGTACACTCTGTGTGGATTACTTTCTGTTATTATTTAACTGAACTAAGAAACAAAGCATAAACGAACCTCAAATAGTGAAACATGGACGTCACCCAATGCCCCCCGTCCCCCACGTGCGAATGCTGACACCAGCCACAAAAACTTCAACACCCCTTTCTCATTTACGCTCACCAGCTCACTCTAAGGTCTGATGCACCTCCCTCTACAAAGGGACATGACAATGGCACATTGAGAAAACAAAAAAACTGACTTAACGTACAGTAATGTACTCCTCCGTAATTTCTGAAGAAATACGCGTGTGTGGGTTTATCAATTATTCAAGATGCCATATTCGCAAATTGCAGCTGCATGTGTTTGAAGTGTGAGTGGCTGTTCATCCCCAATCCCTGAAATATTCTGAAAACATCGTTGTTTACGAGCTTATGAAACAGAATAATGAGGACACACTGTTGGCTACATTCTACCATCACAAGTGCTGCAACAAAAACGTCTAAGATCTGATGTTTCGCAAGTATTCCTCATTTAACCTTTGTGTAAACAACAAAAACAACTCTGGCCATTAATAGGAGAAAAACAAGTAAAATCAAGGAAATTATAAATGGTTATCAATACAAATAAATGCATGGTTGCATAAGACGCCCCCCCCTCCACCTACTCCATGTTGTGTGTGCTACCCCCCGTAGGGATACTGCGTTTAACCCTTGTCAAGGTTACCAGATGAATTCGACAACCATCTGTAAAAATAAACACCAACCAAACCCTACTGCAAATAATTTACACAAGTTCATTTATTTAACCTAGATGGAAAGTAGACTTTTTAAAAACGAACTGTCCATTACATTTATGGATGGGTGGCCACTTTGAGGCTTGTGCTGTTCTTTTCTACCAATAGGCCCCAAAAACCTTTCAAAGACACAACATAAAGCCTCCATTAAGAAGATTTTCCAAGCGAAAACGAGTAAATGCGGTTTCGATATGGAAAATTGCACACAGTCTGATGAACACAAAGCATGGTCAAATTTACCACTCCGAACAACAGAGAGCATGTGAAAATAAATCCACTTTAAAAAGTACATTTACGTGCAAACCCACAAACCTGACAAATATTTACCTCACAGGAGATATTTTCTGCATCAGCCAGCGGCCCTATCGATATATGACAATACAATATATACCATATCCCGACCCATTGATTACTACCCCCCTGTAATCGAGGCGACAGACTGGAGAATCTGCTATCTTTGATGAAAACGCCATCAAATAAACACTGGCAATTACAATAAGTTCATCCTGCCTTCACTTAAGCCATTTTTAAACAAATAGGAGGCATCCAACACAATGAAGTTCTTACTTTTAGAGTTTGATTAAAAAGCAGATTTTTTCCCATTTCATTACTTCACATTCATAGGGTAAAATGTATCAGAATGATGCATTATGAAGTCACATGTGACGCTTTACACTTTCCTATTAAAGAAGCATCTGGAATGATTTTCATGACATTACCATGTCCAGCGTAAAATGTTTAACATACATCAGTAATGATATAAATACCAGAAAACCAGAGACACACAGACATATAAAATGGCACTTTCTCCTAAACACTATATTTGTGTGCAGATTCGGAAAAGTTCAATTGCTTTGATGACATAAGCACACTTCACAAGTATTTTTGGTGCAGAAAGACCACTGGGGCGCTGTGTGCCTCAGTGGGTTAGGCTACTGTACCTGGCATTGGAAGGTTGTTAGTCTAAATCCCAGGGTCAGCAGAGTGATGTTGTCACCTGTGGGGCCTTGAGCAAGGCCCTTAACCCCTAATTGCTCCAGGGTCTGTCTTGCCCTGTTTTCTCAAAACAGTACACTGCTTTAGATAAAAGTGTCTGCTAAAAAAAATTAAATGTGTAAAAATAAAATGTAAATGAAACCGCATCTTGCATTTAATAATTAAAACAAACGAGAGAAACAGGGAGAGGTTTGCTTTGAATAGCACCTTCCTTCTTTCCGCTGCTGGAAGCCCTTTTGCAAAGTCTGAGTTCATAGGCTGTGTTAAATCGGACCAACGCTCTCTAGAGACTCTGATGCTCATTTTCCCGCAGAAAAACAGCCGTGGGGGGGTTCAAAAGCAGCTGGTAATTACACTGCATATGGCAAAGTCCTTCATTAACACCGCAAGTCAGAGTTTCAAATTAGTTTTAATTTTTAATTCTGTTCTTAAAAAACATTTTCAAAACACATTACAGACCACTAATCCCACACAGCCTGGATGTGAGATAATATCAGACTGTGTTGTCAGGAAATTAAAACCAAGTAAATCTTACTAAAACAGGTTTGAGTGTAATGGTTCAGTGATCATTTCTGCATCCTGGATAATGTGTCCTTTGTTTCAGGAATATGATGTTTTTGGTCTTAACTGGATGATGCAAGACAAATCACATAATGAGCATCTCGCAAAAACAACTGGCACTTTTTCCTCTGGAAAATTTACACTTCAGTGGATTTCAATTCAATTGTTATGCACACAACCTATGGATATTTCCTCACACAGCCACAAATATGTTCAGGATCCTGAAACTTTTATGGTTGAAATTAATTAATCGATCCACTGGAATCAGCATATTGCCCAAGGACTCTCAGGTACTGGCAGTTCTCAATTGATGCAAGTAATCCACTCTACAGACCCTCTAGCAAGTCACATTTTACACAAGTCGGATACACCTGGCCATACAGCTAAAAATACATAAGCCAAAAAGACTAATAATATGTACTAAATAACACATATAAAATAAAAAAAAAATAGAGTAAAATATTATGCGCATGCCTTTTTCCATTAATGCTTCACTAAACACCGTGTCTCTTGGATTTTTAATTTTTTTTTGTATGTGCTCGGATTTACAGAAGTCCATTTTACACAAGTCAAGAGCTACCTGTATTGTGAAGTGTGCACGACACAAAGAATTTGCGATAGACAAAATCATGCTGCGGGGCTGAGGAAGCGCAGGGCTTAGCAAACGGCTGTTGTAAGCATAAAATTTTTATGGTATGAAATATGAGGTAAGGCACGCAAAACAGCTTCTGGTTTTTGAAAGTAAAGTGCAGGGAATGTTTAAAGGAAGCATAAAACAAACAATCGCCAGTGACGTCTAGCAATGCAGTAACTATGATGTAGCCCACTGGCGTGACCTGTGAGGGACGGCAGACGACTTCATCCCAGGCCTGACAGCCGCCTTTTGATCAGCTCACCAAGCCTGAAGCCTGTAAGCTGCCGCAGGCCTCGAGCTTTCACAGAATATTTCACAGAATTATTCTTTTCGGAATACTGAGGTGGCCCTGCGTCAGCCAGTCCGTACGGTCCTGCACCAGCATCTGACACTAAACCTCACAAAAAAAAAACACGTATGAGTTTTATTTACACACGTTTAGGGAAGCACTAACTCAAATGGAGGGAGGGAGGGAGGTCAATTGAATTGAAGTATAAATTGACTTGCATAAGACTATGGAACGGATTACTTATGTACTGAGGTGGACATTATGTATTTATCAGGATATTTTTATTTGTGATTGCAGTGGTGGAAAGTAGGGGTGGATTTGTTGTTTCTGGAGTCCCACTCAAAATGTCACCTCGAGACCCCCCAGTGTGGAGCCCCACACAAATGTGTGGTTTGAGTGGCGACATACACTGTAATTACAATATGACTTAAATTAAAGTCTGACATTTTGAACGCTTTCAGGGAAATACAGCTTTAGCAATATGCTGTTTGGGTTCTGTGAGGCCCCTGTTGTGCTACAGACACAGGTGTGGTATCTCAGCCTCCTGCTGACCTTCTGCAGCTGATGTAACATTCGTCTCACTTCACCCACGGTGGCATATCAGAAACCCCCTACTTATTTCCTCAAAGGATATGAAAAGTCTGCGCTTTGAGATAAGGCCCCAGATCGGGGGAGCCCAGCTGCAGCGAGTCCTGGTGCAAAAGGGACAGCCCACCTGACCCGACCTGACCTTTGACCCTGGTTCCCCAGTGGAAGGATTTTTTCATCACTTCATATCCATTTGGCAATAAGGCATGTGCCATGTCTCAAACAACAAAAAAAATATTTTTGTATAATGCATTATCACATTACATCGTCTCAAAGAGCTTTACAGCATCCGCACCGAAAGCAAAGTGATAGGCGACAGTGGCAAGGAAAAACTCCTGAGAAGAAAGAAACCTTGGGAGGGACCAGACTCAAAGGGGGAGCCCATCCTCCAGGGGCCAGCAGGGAAAGTCAAATTGTACTACACGCCCTGATGCAGGTAAAACAAAGTAAGGTGACATCGTTTAATTTTTTGCCGATTTTACCTCATTCTAAAAACTTTAATACTTCCCACAATGGACGTTTTGAAAAGAAGACAGATTATGGATTTAGTCAGCATTTTTTTCATGTTTGTATAATAAGATTTCAGCGAGTTATGAACTGAAATACATGAGAAAGATACGCGGAATCGCCGACAATGCTGTTCACCCCAGAGGGTTAAAGTTTGATGAAAAAGCGGATTCATTCATCAGACGAAATACACCTGAATGTTGAATTACAAACTCAATTTACACATTCTTATTAAAGAAGTGACATCACCATACCCAGCATGCAACAACTACAATACAATCACTTATAGAATAAATAGATCTAAAATCATAGAGAAACACTAATCTATACAATGGTTCCTTCTTCTGGACGCCAGGTTTCTTAATTGAGGCTCTCACTTAAAACCCATTTTGTTTTCATATTATGACAGTGGCATGAAGGGACACTGGCACCTCATAGACTACTATGTGTCGACAGTCTTAAGTTTCCCAATTAAAAAATGACACATGAGTTAACTGTGGCCCAGACAATGGCAGGAACATACAAATTACTCACCTACATCAGCAAAGCAGCCACCCGCAGCCAGGGAAGGGACACAAAAAAGGGAGGGAGGGAGAAAAGATAGACAAGTATTTTAATATTTATTGATCAAACTGCAAGCACGAGACAATGTGTAAATCCTGAAGCTAGTATCTGTGGCTACAAGTAAATGTTTACAACCACTTCATTTTTACTCATTTCATACATTTCTTGATTTCTTATTAACACCATTTACAGGAATCTGTCTACTTATACCCTATTGACTAACATCCAATCGCATTTATGACCGAGCTCAATAATAAATAATACACTGATCAACACACGTCGGACTTTAGCAGGTATATTGCTTAGTGTAACAGATGTAGGAGAATGGTGGTACAATGGCCCAACGTCTATAGCTTGTAATACATTATACATACAGTAATGTATATGTGATGCACAGTGACAATAAGCAGAGAAGATACAGATACATATACAGTGTCTGTACTGGGCTATTTTGTTACCGTTCCATCTTCTATGACAGCTCCCACTGTTTGCTATCACGCATGATTTTGCAGTGCATTTCATGCATTATTTTATGCAAACTTGAATCCTTTTTATTATAGGGTATTGTGATTTTTATTATTATTCATTATAAAGTACTGCATGTATATTACAGTATTGCCCCTGATGTCTTGCATCTGACCTTTAATTATGAGATATGCCCAAGCTGACATTGACCAATACCGGTATTCAGTGGATTAAATTACTCAAACCACGTCAGATATGCTTGGGAAAAGGAACCAGTCCGTTATACGGCCTCTGTTTAATCTCCTAATTCCCAAATGTATTTTTGTTTAAGTTTGCACAGGCTGGCTGCTTGTGGCCCATTGTACTGATGTAAGTAATATAAAAGGCAGCCAAGAAAACCACTATAAAACTGGTAGAGCATTAGAAAAAAGGGGTACTTATTTGTTTGGCTTTCAGCACTATATGGTTTGCTGTGTGTGTGTGTGTTAACGAGCATAAAAAAGGCATTTTATAAATGCAAATGCACCGTTACACAATTTGGGAAAAGTCACTTATAACAAAAGGCTGCAGCATCGCATCACAATAAGACACCCCCAGGACCTGCACATGCATTCAATGACACCTTGGTGTGGCAAACACTGAACCGATCAATCAGCAGTCACTGTTATGCTATTATGACTCTATGGTTCATTTTTCAACGTAAGGCAAATGGCAATAAGCTGAAATTTGTCAATATGGAGAAATCTGATGACTGTATGTCCCCTTCCGAATCGGACGGAGCAAAACTCTGCCCCAAAAGCAACAACATGATGGATTTCCCCATAATTCCCGATTATTTATTAATTTTTTATGTTACAGCAATTTATCATGACCCCTCACACCAATCCCACCCCACCCTTCACCCCAAACCCCGGTAAAAGATAGTAATGATACATATCAAACTCGATCTATAATTCATAGTTGTCTGACAAACAACAGAAACCATTACAGAAGGACCTTCAATTTCATTATGCAGCTGTCTCCCTGCAGGTCCTCGCTGGGCGCCGCTGGCTAAATGAAGGGGCAGAATAGATTTCACCTTGCAAAATGCAAATGGGCTTTCTTTAGATGTGCCGGTGATACCTGAAAGACAATATTTTCCTCACACTGGTGTACATTCACCGGGTGGGTTGGGGGGAGGGGGGGTTGCCAAAGTGGAATTTCAGTATATATGTAACTCGGAAGAGCCATATGTAGCTGCCACCACCTGGGAGATTTTCACTGCAACAAGTAGACACTTTTTTCAAACTGTACGCACCACTGGATTTCTTTAGACATTCAAGGATTTCAACCCAAAATAATTCACATGCCTGCCTGATCTACCGCTGGAAAGTGTATTTCTAAAACAAGCACGTCATATGCTTTGGAAAATTAAAAAGTTCTTCTTTGAAAGATTTCCAACACCCTGTGCACTACAGGCATGGTTAAAGACAGCTAAAGGATACCAGTAGTCCAGATCTACTCCTTTGCTAAGCCCGAGCACAATACTGTAGATATGCTGGCATATACCAGAAAATCCCATTTACAGCAACACAGTGTATGCTTTCAGGTGTGTTTAGTTTAGCTTGCACTGCCACAGCCAATGACTACTGATCCCTAGGACGAAATAAGTTGAGTGAACTACCCTTCATGATCCAGCTGTACCTTAACCATTGCCGTGACAAGCGTTAGTCTATAATTCAGGTCTCTAGCCAGCCCAATCACAGTGCGGTGTAGTAGGAGATTTTACTGCATCTGACCACCAGATTCAAGAACAGCTTCTTTTCCCAAGTCATCCACATTCTCACCGTCTCATCTGCGCTTCACACTGCTGTTACTGCACTTTATCAGCCACTGATAACATACTGTATGTTTTAGTCAGACACGTGGGGTTGAAGACAAAAGTCAATTGAGCCAATGGACACCAGTGGCCTGCACTACGGGGCAGGGTTATTGGCTTTTCGGGGTAACTTGTCGGATTTAAGGTACCCCAGTTTAAATTCATACATTTCTTGATTTCTTACTAACACCGTTTACAGGAATCTGTCATTTTGCACAGACTACCTTAAATCTGACAAGCTACCCCAATAAGCCAGTAACCCCGCTTCGTAGTACAGGCCTCGGGATGAGAGAGGGACGCACACTACCTAAACACAGGTCATATGTGACGGTATGCAGTAATGAGCTGTATATATCTTCAGTCATTGATGGGCAGTTCACTTCAGTGACTGTACAGCCATGTCCAATGATGATGTATGTGACATCATGATGCATGATACAAATGCTGCTATCTGTCCCGTACTGTGCTGCTGTCAGTTTGCTGGCTGTCTGTTCTATCGTCTCCCCATGCACCTGTCCCCTCCCCTGCCACTGAGGCATACAAGCACATGCAACAATAAAACCTGAATCTGGAAGTAAAAAGACACATTTCAACACAACATGCTATCATCAGCTGATGGCCAATGCAGATCCCAGATTTCTCACCGACTCTCCGGCAAAGTCCGCATTGGAGAACATCCCGGCCACTAGGCAGCCACGAATAAATAATCGTTTCTTTTTTGGCGTGATTTATTTCCCCCATTCCAATCACTGCTTATGTAATTAGGGCTTCAGTGACTCAGGCACGGTCTTTGACGGGGTAAAGCTCAGTCCGGCACAGAGACACACGTGCACAGAATTTGAGAGGGGGGCCCGCTCACCTGGACGCCACGTCTTTGAAGTGCTGGCGTACATCTAAAATTCCTAGAAGAAAAACCCACGAGGGGGAGATCAGTCCGCACAGACAGAACCGGAGAAGCAGTATACATTTTCCATCACTTCAATTTTTTGGACTTTCGAATCTTATCAAGAATGATACTGGTCAGTGGTCAGTGTTCCTACATTTCAGAAGTGCTAGCGTTAGCCAAACAAGACCATTCTCTTCAAAGATGTGTGTGTGTGTGTGTGTATATATA
>JAABNY020000108.1:30968796-30981098 GCA_015164015.2 Brevimyrus niger | reverse complement strand
CACACACACACACACACACACACACACACACACACACACACACACACACACACACACACACACACACACACAACCTTTGTGGGGACTATCCATTCATTTCTATGAACCTTAACTCTACCCAGCCCTAACCTTAACCATAAGTAAATACACAAAACAGAAGACTTTTGGCTTTTTTTTGATTGCATTCATAGATCTTTGTGGGGATCTGAAAAATAGTCCCCACATCATAAAAATAAAAGGCTTTTATCACACTTTAATATAGACCAAATCCACACACACACAAACGGTGCAGTCTTCAATTTAAATGCACTGTGTGGCTTTACCACTTCTGATGGCTGTTAGTTTATATGTTTGCCAAGAGCATTTGAACCAGCAAAAGATGAAAATGTGTTAACAAGATTCTGTTCTGTAGCTATAGCAGGGAGAAATTCATTTGAACTCAGTAACATATAAAAATATTCAGTAAGAGAAAAAAGGATTTAAAATCAGAGACGGAAATTCAGAATACACTGAAGTTCACATTAGAGAAGATTAATAAAAAAAAGCATGCTCAACTCTCCAGAAAAAAGTGACCAGTGACATCAATAATCACGTAAAACATGGTTTAATGGTGACCTTAACCTTATACTACCACTGGCCAGTGGAGGGTTAAACTGACAACCAAATAGCTAATTCTGGAAACATCACAGCAGCTCTAACCAAGATACTGGAAACATTACAATTGCTACAGTAACTGTTTTTCGTATTCTGCATTAATCGCCTTCAAGAAACCAATAATGCGCTATAAAAATATTAAAATCATTAAACAAACACGATGCCAAACTTATATGCATTTGCTTCATAACTTTCACCAACACGTTCACTGGAAGAAGGCTAGAGAATGTTCTTCCAAGCTCTGTGTGAAGACAACAGCAACTGTTTGTGTGTAAGAAGAAAAAAAAACTATTGTCCTTTTATTACTATTTTGCTAATTACTTATGTCAAATACAGACAATTCTCAATTTATTTGTGTGAACAAATTATTTGTAGAATGGCTAATGGAAAAAGGCGGCCTACGTCAGTAAATTAACACTTCATTATTTCATTTATTTAATACATGTTCTTTAGTGCAAATTACTAGTATGATTTTGGTTTATTTGTTTTTTTTTGCTATATGGTGTCTTCAGTGATGTGGGGGGAGTCAACCCAGCTTATACAAAATCTGACTTGGATAAGTGACTGTGGTGCAGATCACTTACGTCAGTAGAGAACTGCCTGATGGGTAAAGGCCTTAAGATGCAGCTGTCCTCTGTAGCTTCGGAAGGAAGCATGGATACTGCAGGCTCCACTCACCCAAGTGCAGCTTTAGGAGATGCGAGCGGATGCCTATAAATAGTTCATTAAAAATATAAAAGGTTCTCATCAAAGGAGGATACCTGGTCCTGGAGCTGATTACGCACTACAAGTTAGGATATGAGCTTAGCTGAATTTTTTTATTTGTTTCAAATAAGCTTTAGATGGCCGGGTTCAGCTGAAGGGCGAGGTCCTCTTCCTGAACTTCATACAACTAAAGGCCCGATCAATAAAACTCATCACTAAGGTCTCCTTGGTGAACTAAATTAATGCAATTGATTAGGGCTACATGGAGTGGACTATTGGTGGATTATTATTTTTTTAATGACACTACTGACTGCACCTAGGCTTGGGTTTATTTGACTTTTAAATACTTTATATATTTTTAGCTGCTCATTGGGAAAACAGGAAAAAAAAAATAAAAAACTAAGAATTATTGCGGCAATAGTTATACAAGCTTATGTTGCCATTGTTTCGAATGTTTAAAAAGCTTATTCATAAATCAGTAACAGACAGGTTAATTTGTAGGGCCAGAAGGTCACAGGCTTGCGAGCATTTGATTTATTGACTGATCAATTGCTTTCTTGATTGATTAATTGAAGGCAGCAAGACCCCTGCTTTAACTGGCCTCTTCATGTTGGTATTATTTCAGCAAAGTGCCTGTCCCAGGCATCACAAGGACAGGGGACACCCTGAACGGGATGCCAGTCTATCAGAGTGATTTTGACTCTGACCCACACAAATGTAGGCAGAACATTAAAAAAATAAACTCCACACAAATGAAACCAGGGGCAGAAGATGAATCCGTAACTGTTCTTCATGTTCAGGTTAACAGACCACATGTAAAGTTGCATGTCTGCTCTTTGATTGGCTGTCCTGTACTGCCCATCTTGCTGAATGACTATGCAGTGTCCTCGGGAACAATTATGTATAAGAAATAAATAAATACACTACAAAAACCAACAGTGAGCAAGAACCATTTAATCAATTCAAATTTAAGGTACAGCTGATAGTCAGGGTTGAGGTTCTGCTTATGTGGCTGATGGGCTTGGGCAAACATTTTTCCAATTATACAGCAGAGATCTAGCTAACAAGACCCAGGCAAACACAGGTACAAATCTCTGTGGTCTTTGCTATGCTAATCATACCCTAATAAATCAGGTAGCCTGGTAGGGTTTGTTACGAATGCTTGCAGTGCAGGTCGTCGTTCTCACGAAACATTCAATTAGCTTTCCCCCATTCTACAGTAATTTTTTTGTGATGGGTCTGTGGATTCCTGGCATTCCACAGATTCCAATGAAAGGCAAATCCTGCAGTTTTTAATTGGTCAACACATCTGTCCAGACTTGTGCAGTCAGGTTACAATTTGTATCTGTTGCTGTTAGTGCAGTACACTAAACAGGCATTTGTTCAAAAAGTCCATTGCAGAAACCGGAAATTCATCAATGTCTCTACTCAAAAATGTGTTTTTAAAAAGATACTTCAATAACTGAATAGAAAGGACCTGGAACCACAGCACTAAGGCACATTTTCATTGTTCCCTTCATCTGTGGCTAATAAACACAGAAATACTAAAACACCAAAGTAACTGGACTTGATAACAATAATACACAATTACACACAAAGTACTAAATGACCATCCAGCACATAAAGCGAGTGGTGGGGGGGAAGGGATTTCCATCTGCATGTATTAATCAAATGGACTACCAGTTGGTGATGAACTATATTAGCAAGGTCTGCCTTGTAGATTTTAAATAAAATAAAAACTCAGCGCGGCTATTGGCAGACACTTCTAAACTATCAGGGGTTGTACTTGTTTGTTCAAGTCACCAAATGCTGCACAAAATTTCATTTGTGACAGGCCTCATGCAAACCCAACTACATCATCAAGAAAGTCATGGAATGCAAAAGTGTGAGTAAACAAGGATGAACTGCACAGAACTACCCACTGCCATCTGTAATATACTGCATATAGCTATATTATCTTCTACCAAGTTTATGAAAACTGCATAATTATATCATACCATATACAAGGATTATGCTGATAGATCTACAATTATTTGTGTAACATTGATTTTTGTATGTATATATATATATATATATATATATATATATACACGTATACATATATACATTTTATATATATATATATAAAATAGACAGTGCTACTGTATGTCATTAAACCTCTATGGCTCCTACAAGTGAAGACTCCTATTACATACATTTTATTAAATTTCAGTCACCATACACCATTTTTACATATCTGTTATTCATTGTTGGCATGATGTTGCTCACTTAAAAAATTAACATGAAAGAAAAACTTAATTACATTAAGGATTATACTGTCTGATAAGACCAACTGGCTAAACAGCCTTCATGGTGATGCTATGTACACAGTAGTGGCACTAATGAACATTACTATTACTATAGTGAAAAGAAAGTGGCTAAGTAATCACCTCTAAGTAACATTTATAAAATGCAGCTTATTTTCAACAGATTAAACAGCTGATGCACAAAACATTTTGTGCATAGCACCTTATAGCACTGGCTACAAATATAATGAACAGCACGAATACGGAATGAAACGTAAAATATCTAACACACACAGAAAATGTACTAGGAAATACAAGTAATCCAGTATCGTATGGAACAAAATTGATAAGCACAACCTTAACCACAAAGGCTCCGCAATCTATATCGCTGAACCACTTTTAGTAGTTTTTCAAAAGGTAGTTTTCTAATATTTGGCACGCTTAAAATAGTTTCATACAACGTGAATCTCCTTTAACGTTGCTAAATTTCTTAATTTCATGTGAAAAATTTAGAAAAACCTACAAGCAAAGTGAGTTGCCGCAGTTTGCCCTGAGAGCTCAGGCCCCGAAACGGCAGCCAAGCACAGCTACATATCAGCCACACCAGCAGAGAGACTCCAGCAGACGTGCTCAGGTCCACAGTTCTGCCATGGTCAGTCCACTTCTATTGATCTAAAGTAGAATGCTGTAGAATTTAAGAATCTACTTGATGAAAAAACAGAACATTCTTCTGTCATGAATACTTGGGATTCACATTAGGAATACAAAGTCCTTTAATAGAAGAAAAAACAAAAACGTGATGGATGGATGGACTGATTAAGATACACCACAAACCATCACCTGACTATCAAAAGGTGATTAAATGATTTATTCATCCAACTACACAAATTATGCACTTGTGTGGCAACATTTTAACATTATTCATGTGATGCAAATGGCACCACTTCATTAAATGAAATTAATCACAGGCTTGTGATAATTCCATGATTAAAGTTATGAGTAATTGTAGGTTCACCCATAACAGAGAATCATAAAGCAATTAAAAGTGATGACTTACATTCTAAACCATTCTCTTAAATTAGCACCCCCGTGAACTTTTTGAGCCATGCATTCTGATGTAGAAGGGGCTTGACGTCAAAGCAGCATCCTGTATTTCAGGCATTATGGCAGGACGGGGCCACATTGTCTGAACATGAGGGCAAGATTCACATATTAAGTCCTTGCCTTACGTCAGAGATGGGGCTGCTATGATTCAGCCATCACTGCAGGAACCAATTAGTTTTACAAAATAACCCGATTTTCAGCAAATGCAAGGGTCATATAGAATAATCTGCGATGGCGACAAAACAGCAGGGAAGCAGAGGCCAGAGCACATGGGGATCACAGGAGAGCCATCCAGGAGCAGCAGTTAATAGCCATTCAAGAAGTTCATTGTTATTCATAAGATCCCTCTCCCTCATTAAACCCCTGTTCCTACAATGAGGCCGAGAGTTCAGAACCAAAAGTGGACGAGCCTGTGCTGGAAGCCTGACGGGCCCCGCAGCTCCCCGTACCCCCTGCCCCCGCGCTGAGCTCCCCACTTTGGGGAAGGTGGCGGCCATCCACCGTTTACATTTAAATCGGGCTGCTTGTCTGATAAAAAAAGCAGCCACATTTGTCAAAGATAATTTAAAAATTGTGTGCATCCAAATTGCATGCACTCTCTTGTGCATATGTGATTAGATTAAAGCAGAACGACATTTTGATGCAACTCAGATTCCTAATGATGGTGCCCAATGTCCAAGTTGTGTCTTTTGCAATGTCCAGCCATGAGTCTGTACAGCCAAGAGGGGCAGCCTTAAGGCAAGAAACACCATCCCTCACATTCCCAAATTCATTAAATTAGCAGCGCAGATCCGTCATGACCACCTGAAGGCCTCAGCCAAGCACTAAAACACGGTTTATAGATGTATATAAATAATGCTACAGTTCAAATGTCTCTTCTGTTTTTCATTGGGTTAGAAAGTCAGCGCCCCCACATGGTCAAGAAATCAAATTACACCAAGCGTCCCCACATGGCGAGGAAGCTGCAGGCATTCTAAGGACAGTCCTCACTTCTGGCCATCTCTGAGACAGAAAAGGCAATAACTCCTACAACCGGGAATTCGTCCTGTCACCGCACAGGAATCCTGACAGTGCAGAAAGGAGGAAGAAAACTTCAGAGGCAAATGAAGGTACATATAAACATTTTTATGACATACTCCCTAGGAAGGGGTGAAGGGGTTGCTCCGAGGCTAAGGATCCACTCTGGCAATCGGAAGGTTGCCGGTTTGAATCCCGGAACAGCCAGGAGTGATCCTACTCTGTTGGGTCCTTCGGCAAGGCCCTTAACCGGCAACTGCTTTGCCTTGAAAATGTCATTAACCTGCATCCAGCCTTTCAAGCAGGTCTTCCAACTTCAAGGGAAAATGTGGGTGTTGGTGGCAGGAGATTGAGGTGTGAGTCTGTACATCATTAACAACCGATTGTACATCATTACCGAATCATTGTACGCTCCTCACAAAATCCACTACTCATGGTACTATCATGTACAATTTATTGATTTCTATCTATCCATTTTCCAACTGCTTATCCTGCTCAAGGTGGCCTGAAGACCGTTCCAGGTAGTAAAGGGCACAATGCAGGCGACACCCTGCATGGGCTATGTATTGATGCACCCAAAGGAAAAATCCTTCCAACACTCTAAAAGTTGTTGGTCATGTAAGTCTTCGAAATGACTAAGTACCCGGCTTTATGATAAATGCATGACCTTTGCATAGCCCCATTTCTCTGTGCTTTTCTGAACAAACTGATGACAGCTTCACTCAGAAAAAAACAAGCACCCTAATTTTAACTATACTTGGACCTCACAGTGGAAAAACAAAGTAGGGGAAAAAAAATTAAAAAGTATACCTTCGACAATGATTAAAGGCAGAACACAACAGTTTGTGGCAGTAAAAGCACAGCAGCCTTCCCCACATATTTATTCATGCACATGTATCAGGCAAATTTAACCAGTGTCAGAAGCCTTGAGGAACTGAAAAAACAATGCCTTTTGCACACAAGACTGCTATTTCCCAGAATACATTGCAAAGCTAGAAGGAAAGGCAATTGTCTGGCAAGAGGTAACAATTAAAGACCGAAGCAAGTGTTTGTGTGTTCTGTTATTTTGCACGAGGACTACATAATGTCGGTGTAATATATCTTCAAAAAAAAAAGAGATGATTAAATAGATAAACATTGTCACAATACTATCATTACAAAAATCCCAATTATACATTTTAAAAGTATTAACATATATGACATCATTCATATTCATGCACTCTCAACTATTGCCAACCGGTCATTGGTTTTAATCATTTAATAACTTAATATGTTCACATGCAGGAATAATTAACAATACAATAAAATAAAGCCTATTGTAACTGCAATCACGATAAAAGAAAAACAAATTATTCTGTTAAGTTTCAGGCTCATGAAGTGACTTTTAATTGACAACTTAAACAAATTGCCCAAGTGACTGTGATGGCTACAAACCACGGGCAGAAATGTCTGGTTTTGTGACTTGCAATAAAAAAAGCAACATTCTCAGTCTTTTACTGCATAGGTCTTGAAAAATTAACACAAATTAATAGAAGTTATTAGCTGCAATCACTGGTAGCTGAGGCAGCAGTTTGTGGATTTTTGGTCAGAGATTTAGCATTTAACCATGAATAACTGCAGTTAAGGCCACAGCTTTAACTACACCAGGTTACAGGCTCCAGGTCATCATTTACAGCAGCTCACATAGTTTAATGTTGTTTCATTAATATGCATTAATATAACAAGCTGTTACATGGATCGCTCTGTGCGCAGCTCCCATTAAGTAAACATTCATCACTCCTATATATTATTATACGTAATCATTTTAAATTTGCTATTATATATATATTACCTACTGCATCCTACCTAGGTAGCTCTCTGACTTTTGAATAACTTAAAGAATTAACAAATATCAATTTAAACTCGGGATTAAGACAGAAGCACTTTTTTTGTCTAGATGGTCACTTTACTTGATATGACGCAGTAATAAGTCAGAAAATACTACTAGATGTTGGTGCATGTTGCCATTAATATACAGAATATTTTCCCTGTGTTTTCATTTATTCTTTACACATTAATGTATAGTTTGCATTACTTATAGTCCAGGTATTTGATTGAGTTTTTTTAGTCTTCCTTTATATGTTCCAGGGCAAAACAAATCCCTTTTTTGAACTAAAATCACAAATAAGTGACCAAAAACATTACAACCTTAATTCAAGCAGCGTATCACCTTGCTGTGGGAGATGCAGTGAGACTGAAATAGCAGATATCAACTACTTTACCATGTATTACTTACAAGTCAAGCAGCTTTAAATGTGCTATGAAAAGAACAGAAATCACTAAAATCAATTCGATAATGCAGCATCAGTACAGTTAACTGGCAGAAAAAGTGGCATTTTGCACAAACTGAGGCTAGTGTCAGTGCTAAACAAATTGCACTCATCGGTAAAATTTTTCACACTTACAGGCCACGAAGATTCCATAAAGGGGTGTGAAAATATATATATAAATAAATCAGACCCCATAAATAGGGTGGCAGTTCCAGGTGCTGCTATTTGGGCTGTGCAATGTTCCGCCACGTTGATGGATTTAATACAGATATGAGAACACCCTTGGTGAACCCAAAGTATTCACCAGTAAGCATACCTGGATTAGCAGCACAGTAACAGAACACAAACAAGCTACAGAGCTAGTGACACGCCTGTTTATTGGTCGGATGCATTTCACCTCAGTGTTTCCATCTAAAACATCAGATATTTCCATGAGGAAAAACAATTAATATTTAAACAGGTTTTTGTGCATAGACATCAACTCCCCACAGAGATGTTTTTAGCAGTCTCTCGGGGGGCTGAGCATGCTCACCATTATCATTGTGCTTTTACTCCACTTCCACAGCCTGCAATACAAATCAAGCCCCAAGTTATTATACATGCAGTTACATCTATAAGGAAGCATGACTCAGAATATATAATTGCATGATTATAAAGACAGAATAAGGAGATAGAGGGGCTTGATTATATAAAGAAATGATACATGTGAATTATGTGCAATTTTGCTAATTCCTAAGAGCCATTATTCCCCATATATCCATGGGGAGAGCTTATTTAAGTCCCAATTCCCAAATGGGAACATTTTTCATATATTGGGGTGATCTCAATGAGACAAAGTGCATTCACTAAATCTGCTTAGTCGTAAAAGTGGAACAGCACAGAGGCTTGCTTACCAGCACTGTTCAGAACTATATAAAAAAAAGGTTCTTTTTACACTTACAGTTGGCATCACCCATGCATTTCCAGTTCGGCAAAAGCAAACGCTATTCCCACAAGCTAAAACGCATCCAAACCACTTCCTGACCCAACTACAGGGAATGAATGTACAGAAGAGGACATTAAACAAACACACCCTTGCACTTAATATATTAATTATATTATTCCCAAGCTAAGTAACATCCTGGAATCAAGGATTCTAATGCATTTCAAGGCATAATTCAATAAGTACTCAGTGCAAAATATATTATCCATAAAAATAATCCTTAGTCTCCCTCAGCTAAAAGCTTTATTTGGGTTTTATCTTGGGTTGTTCCCAACATTGCCTCTGCAGTCTCCAGGATAGGCTCCGGACCTCCAGAAACCCAGAACAGGAAAAGCAGTTACAGAAAAATGATGGATGTATGGATGGAAGGAAGGATACTGCTGGCACTGTAAAACATCCTGGACTGTGATAAATGTAGATATTTGATTGGACTCCACAAGAACTCCACAACATGGAATAATTGACTGGTTCATTTCAATCCAATAAAGTATTTCTATAATTAGAAATTTACAAACATACACTTCAGAAGATATGTGCAGAAGAACATATTTATTCCCAGTGTAAATCTCTTAATTTCACTGTTTCTCTCTTAACTGCCATTATATAGTAAGCCGGAAATAAATTAAAGAAATGCACAAGAGCTAAAACCAGGAGCATATAATCCAAAGCTGCAGCGTATTACAGTTTACTGCATATCTGGGAAATGTCTGTTTTTTGGCTGGTTGTTAAATTATATGTGGCTAAATAACGCTGCTAGATATATCCACAAGCAGACTGGTTCTTAAGTTACAAATCAATATTACCGAAGGTTTTTAGGTCTTACATTTACATAATGGAAGTACTTGAAGTCACCCAGAATTTGCCATACAGAGATCCTTGCATTAATATACGCTGCACCCAAACACAATCTCCAACCAGGCTGAAGCAATACGGATTTCCAGCGCGGGCTGATATTATTTTTCTGTAGTATTACATTCGCTTCACCCAGGAATCAATGCATGACAAACCATCTGCTTAACAATGACTGGAGTACAGCAGATTTTACAATTACTAGCTGGGTTACTGTAGTACGGCTACAGAGACCCATGGTATTCAGTTTAATAGGGCAATGCAGAAGCAAATGAAATACATAAATACAAACGCACAGCAAATTTGGATGAAAAATATATGGCTTAATACTCTTCTGTGGAGGAGGGGGGAATAGGGGGCTTACATTATGTATATTGTATTTACTTAGTAAGTGCTTTTATCTAAAGCAAATCAAAACACTTGACACTTGAAGTGCAGGTGACGGATACACTTATGTGCAAGTCTCATTACACCAGCAATGAACAGTGCAATTGACAGTGTTAAAAAATAATAGATATACAACACAGTAACAATAAATAACTGGAGGTTAAGGGTCTTGCTCTGGGGCCGAATGGTGACATCACTCTGCCATCCCTAGGATTCAAACCAGCAATCGATTGTTAACCGATCACACAAACTCCTTGAGCCACATACCATGCCCAGTGAAGAGATCAGACACACACATGAAGGAACAAATGCAGTCGCGAGGCCAGATTGGTAACTGTGACATGTGCAGTCTTGGTTATTCACCAGTCAGCCATGAACAAATGAACAATGTTAGGCCAAAAAACAAACAATGGTGAAATTATTTGGATCAGATAAAATCATATATATCATTTAATATATGTGTAATCATAATATAATCATACTATATCATTTAATATTAAATATTAAAGTTATTTTTGGTAAAAAATGGGGGGGGGGGTGTTTCTTGCAGTAACTTTAAATATTTCAATGCAATTCATTTAACAGTTGCAATAATGGACCCAGGTATTAATTAGCAAATTTTCATATTCGGGGGGGGGGATCATCCCATTAGCTTCTGTCAAGCAGCCTGCATCAAAGTCAAATGCAAGCCCGTTAATAAGGTCCACTTAAAGCATTTACACTTTGGGGAAAAAAAAACAAACATTCATAACACAGCACTGATGGAGATGTAACACTGAAAAAAGCCGGCAACCTGAATAACCGTCCGCCAATGTAGAGAAACGACAAGCGTGCCTTTTGCACCATGGACAGGCCAGGCACCAAGTACAATTATATATTAACAGCTTAAATGCAGCTTGACAGCTATGCTGCTCACTGACCAGCCTGTGGTTGTGTTACACTTTATATATTATATTATATTTTATTGTATTATGCACTCCATACTTCTGATCCACCTCATCATTCTGTAAACTGCATGTTCAATGTTGTTCTATGGTGCAAAAAATGGACATAGCAGGGATAAACATTTTCTATACACCTGTATATAGTATAGATAGTACTATATCTAATCTCTCATCTCTTTTTAAAAAGATTTTTTTAGCAATGTTTAATTGGAGCAGTTGCAATAAACATGTCACTGTAGGTTGTACTATGTATGATAATGCAAGTGACAAAATTTAAAATTCATTTTGAACACTTGACTCACATATGATTTACAGAAACTGCTTTTCTTGGTTCTCATAAGAGACGCAGAAGCATGAATAATCCCAGGGGGAGCAGGCTACTCCTCACACGATAGCCTGGCTTCCCACAGCTAATTGCTTAAATGAACCATGTGCCTGCGAGTGTAATTTCCCCTCCAGTCTGTAGGATTCCTGCAGACCAGCGAAGTCCTGGGAGGAGCAGGAAGCAGGTTATTCTTTGTAGAAGCTTTTGTAACCATGGAAAATAATCTAACATTAACTCCGCTTCCTTCACATCTGAGAAACAAGTCATGCCATAAGAGCGGCCATTTACTGCAGTATGCCAAAGAAGTCAGTTATATTACATATGTCCAGTTTGTCATAATGCATTTTATTTTTATACTCCAAAACACAAAACATTTTGTGAGAATGATGTGTCAGTGCCTCATAGGTAGTATATTGCTGAATTAGTCAAAAAGGTTACGGATTTAAATTAGAAAATTGCACACGGAACCTGGAGCCTATTCCACAGGACAGAGGGCAGGGGACACCCTGAATGGGATGCCAGTCTATGAAAGGACAGAGGGCAGGGGACACCCTGGATGGGATGCCAGTCTATGAAAGGACAGAGGGCAGGGGACACCCTGGATGGGATGCCAGTCTATGACAGGACACAGGGCAGGGGACACCCTGGATGGGATGCCAGTCTATGATAGGACACAGGGCAGGGGACACCCTGGATCGGATGACAGTCTATGACAGGGCAGGGGACACCCTGGAGGGGATG